>ML794367.1:192648-218034 GCA_009831015.1 Picea engelmannii
GAGAAGTCATGGAATCTGAAATACTTCTTTAGTCCAAGCAGCCAGGCCTCCGCTTCCGCTCCCTTCTTTATTTCACCTTCGAAAGAGGGTGGTTTGGCCTTCTTGAATTCTTTGAGATTATGATTTTTGGAATGATTTCGCTTCTTCCATTTTCTTCGGGAATAAGAACTGGTTCTGCTACTAGAAGATCCCTCTGAGTCGCCAGTTTCTTTTCCAGAGGAATCGTCTGATGCTTGTCCCTTATCTCTGGGGTGGACCTTTCTTGAGGTGATCCTCCCAGTGTGGCCACTTAAGGGACCACGTTTCCGTATCCCAAGTGGGCTTCGACTTCTCTCTGTCTGTCATTGGTCCGCGTGACTGGTGTCAGGTCCATGCTGTAATTGTCTTTGTATGTCGAATAAGCTCTGCAACAAGACTGCATTAATTTCTGTTTGCTTCTCTTTCTCTTTTATCAACCTCTCATTGTCGACCTTGCAGCCCTGTAGTTCGACGATGAGGCTTCTCACAGTCTCAGCTAGATCTGGAGGGGTTTCTACCGCTCTCCTTTCATCAGACTCTTCATCTCTATTGTGGGAGCCATCCCCCACTTCGTGGTGCGTCACCATTATATGCGTCTACAGTTTCCCACGGTTGATCATCCACTTGTTGTGCAAGAAAAACACTTGTTGTTAGTCAACATTATATTCATTCACAATCAACGCATAATTCATATTTTTCAAATGCATACACACAAAAGGAATTTTCATTCTTAACTTTGGATTTTGATAAAGGGGGTTAGGATAGAGAGTTACTCCTTTTAAGAGTACTTCAGATGGAGTTTCTGTGCAACTCGTCCATGAGCCCAAACATGCCAAGTGTTGTAACCATGCTCTGATACCAATTTGTCACACGCCCACTACGACAACTATGATTTAGGTTTTTTTTTTGTCTTTTCTTCGAGGGACAGAATCCCCGAAATTCTATGGAGGCTAGCGTAGACCATCCCTTCCCTTGTCCTCCTCCATGTGATTGTTGGCTATGACCACAGGCCTTACCAAAATGGCACTTCCGGATTTCACGATTCGGGGAATTGCGATGCAAGCATTCCCCTGTTCTCTGTCTTTCGAAATGCCAAAACTCGAAAGGGTCTTACACATCCTTAGCTCCTCCCTTGGGTTTCTTTCCATACGACCGGTCCTATGACTTGGTTCTATTCCTCTAAATGTTTTCGGGGTTTCACGATTCGGGGAATCACGATGCAAGCATTCCTCCTTTTCCTTTTTAATCCCCGGGACTCGAAAGCCCGATATCATCCGGATCTACGGTCCAGATCATCGACTTGATCAACGACCCAGATTAAATCCCGACATTCTACCTTTCAGGATTTTGGCAGGGTCTTCACTCCTATTTCCCCAATCTTCAGAACCCCGGCGGCATTAGATATTCACCACGTGTCCCTACAATGGACGGTCCAGATTCTTTTGGGACTCCTCCATCCTACCACAAGACCCTATCCGGTGACCTAGGGCTCATCCACAGAGCGCGTCGGGATTTCATGTACCGGGATTTCGCGACTTGCAAAAATGAAGGGTCTTTCCCTTGGGTTTCCCGGGTGCCGAAACATCGAAACCCATTCACACTAAACCGATTCGGGGTTTCTCATACCGGGACTTCATGATTGGCAAAGACGAGGGGTCTTGCCCTTGGGTTTCCTAGGTGCCGAAATGCCGAAACCCATTCACACTTAAACCGATTCGGGGTTTTGCATACCGGGATTTCATGATTGACAAAGACGATGGGTCTTGCCCTTGGGTTTCCCGGGTGTCGAAACGCCGAAACCCATTCACGCTTAAACTGATTCGGGGCTTTGCATACCAGAAATTCGTGACTGGCGAAGATGAGGGATCTTGCGTTTGGGTTTCCCAAGTGCCAAAATGCCGAAACCCATTCATGCTTAAACTGATTTGGGGTTTCGCATACCAAGATTTCATGACTCGCAGAAATCCACAATAGAGAGTTTCCTTACCTCTCGAAACTCCGATCCCCGAAATCCCGATATGGGAATTTATGTATGAGATAAACAATTGCGAGTCTCCCTTGATCAGACGGTCCATAGAGCTCTGACAGATCCGATGGCTGGTGCGATTTCGTGAACCGGGAGCTTGCAATGCAACGAATCCAAAATCCCTTGCCACTCCAAACCCCGAATTCTGAATGTGTGGATATTCAAGGGTTTAAACCCCGTGCGCCTTCGTCTGATTCAACGACTGTCGGGTATTGATGCTAGAAATGACGGTTCAGATCCGTCCCCCTTGCGCGCTCTCCTCCTCTAGATCCATCGGTCTTTGACAGATCTGGGGTATTTCCGAAAGGATCCCGACTGTTCGTCAACCAAACGATGGGGTAATATATTTCGATAGTTGGACTCACTATACTTTTTGAGCTTGAATCATGAAATTCAACCTCTCGGAACTTCAAACTCCCACGACTCTGAGACCTTAGAGAGCTACTCTTTCTTGCACAAGATTTCCAGACCCGGATCGCATGAACCTTCAGATGGTTCTTGGGAAATTGTCCCTAAGCTTAGTCAAGTTTTTGGGTAAAGGTTTGATATGGTTCCAAGGTTTATGGGGTAATTCCTGAGGGAGAGTACTCTCGAGGAGCCTTCCTAGAATATTACGAGAATCAAGAAAACAAGACAATTCTCAATGGAGCAAAATCATGCCCCAAACTTAATCATTTGTACAGAAACCAACTATGGCACGTAAGTATACACCTACATCCATTATTTCTAGTCTAAGGCACCAAGCAATCATTCCACATAGAAATCATTATGGGCGTATAAACATGAACATCTATTCATGATATACAATTCAAAATACAAGGCATAAAATACTTATCAGAAACACCAGGTCTGACGCGACTACTGAGAGGGGTGCTCGTTTCCACCCAACCGTAGGCTCAGTGACTCCAAACGGATTTACCACTAGCCACCCTCGAGCTAGACCACAATGCTTGAGGTTCAATTTTCTACTTCCAGATCAACGGAAGTAAAGGACGAAGGTTACTCTCCTTCTCCTCTGTTCAGAACTCCTTGTGTTTCCAGAGTTTCTCCAGTTCTTCCCTGCGATCCCCGTCGCGTGCGTTCTCTCCTCTCCCTTTACCACACTTCCTCTCTTGCCTTTTCTCTACAAGATTGCATGTGGCATGAATTTCCCCATCTGTGGTCAGGTCCGGGAGCTGTTACGGATGGGCGGTTCACCCCCATCCCCTCATTAACTCTTGAGGAACCTCCCCACCTACCAATTTGATGGGAAATCCATTCTGGGGCCAGAGAGTTGCTTTGGTCTTTGAGCAAGAAAAACTAGTACGGTACTGGCTCGGTGGAAGTTAATGCAACCATTCCAGGTCCCTTCCGCCACCTCTCATTAGCCATCGTGGTCTCTTTTAGCACATCCCCCTCCCAGTAGCCATGCAACACATATTCATAACATAATTTACATTCATCGACCTTTTATAAAAAGGTCTGTCAAATCAAACATTCACATCTTTGAGTTTTCCATAGTTCTTGGCCAATATAGTTATTTTTACAGACTGGGGGAAACACAGTGTTACAATTACCATCCATCTCGTATCATAGTTAGTGATTTATTTTTATCAATTATTTCAATGTACAATTCACATAGCACGACCCTTGGCCATATTAATCAGTACATGTTCTCTAGACCAAAAAATATTGGCTCACTAGCCTAAATTAAATTTTCATAATTACATTATAATTTACATGGATTAAAATTGGGGATGTTACAATTTTGGTTTTGGGACAGTTGGTGAACTTAAAAATATAATGACCATAATCAATTGTAAAATTGAGCTATAGCCACTCACCCATAAAGACATGTCATCCCCTAAAAATATTTGTCCCACTCCATTTAACATTAAACCAATCCCTTCCAATCATCATACTCTCACATCATTTCCCCATATTTCCATGTATGCATAGTCTACATCACATATTGGTCAACAGAGGTAAGTGATAAGCAATTCCAATGCATTTTAGGTTGTGTTCATTGGATGTATATGAGACAACACACTAACACAACCTAAAATACAATGAAATGTACACAATTTCCACTTACTTTTATCCCTCATGAAGCATATCACTTATAATTAGTATCCTGATGTAAAGCCTCCTCACCCAATGTAAACCCTCCACACTATGAATTCATCCTAATGAAATACAATTCACACAAACTAATCTAACACAAAGAATGGTTCAATGTTTATTTGTTAGTGGGTTAGATATTTGGAGGGTTATATTATGCATATGTCTGAGTCAAAGGGTTGGTCGTTGTGTCTTTTCTTATGTTGATCTATTATGCCCATGTATTTTTAATGTTCATGTCAAATTATGCATATAATTTATTCCATGGATTTTATGTACTTAACTTAATAGTGTATAATTGTATAAATATATATGCCATATGGATTCCAATGGAGATTCCTTAGATGATGATGCTATACATAGGGAAAGAGAAGAGGAACATCGGAGAAGAAAAGGTAAAAAAAGTTAACCATTGAATGCAGTGGCAAGAAGACCTCGATGATTTTTAATTATATACTTTATGATTGTTATATAATGTTGAAAAAAATGTATTTATTTTATGAAGAGTTGCATTTATAATTCTAATCCTTACTTACTATAGTATGTTTTATGTTACAAAAAATATTGATAAAAAAATTACAACATTTCTAAAGATTATAACAAAAAAACATAGATGATTCCTGGTGTTAGCACCGAGAGTCACCCTCAGACTGCTAGAGGATAATCCCAATACCCATCAAATAGGTTTGTAATGGTAATTTTATGATAGAATGTCAAATGGACAAAACTCAGCATAGCAATGTTCAAACACATAAATTTCTAGGCAAGAATGCATAAGCAAGTGAGGTCTTGGCTAACTTCATTCAATGATTTAAAGATAAATGTGAGTAGATGGAAGACTTAATGAGAAGGATGAATAAGTCTACTACTAGCATCATGCCTTACTAGCAGACAAATGAAGAAAAATCTTAGACACAAGAACTTCTTGATTTAAACTTTAAAACACAGATAACAATTACAACAACATCAAAATCAAGCATACATTGTAACACAACTATAATATCTCAATTGAATCATTCAATAATGAGAAAATCAGAGTAAGAAAGAAGCAAGATAATGGAAAAGGAAGCTAGCTTCTATTAGGAAAAATGTCTCATATCTCATACATTAAAACTAGAGTCTCTGTTACATCAAAACATTACATAAGGGAGTCTATGCTCAATCATTTGAACATCAAAATGTACTTCTAATGTTGTATTTATAGCATAAACAATTAGTGACATCATACAATTTGAGCTAGATCCTATAACATTGGATTCTTCCACTTAAAACTATAAATCTTACATATGTACAAGTGGAATAAACAAACTGCTAAAAACAAGGAAAATGTTGGCAACAACCCTAACACCATAATCCTGCATAGTGAGTTGTTCCCTGAGCGCATCTCCTTCATTTCCATGTGTCCACTAACTTCAAATGACCTTCAAGCATCTGTGCTAAGCTCCATTTTCCACATGGTGACCATTGATTCCCTCAAAACCCATTAAAACTGGAATTTGCAGTGAACCCTAAAGTGCTGACTATATCATCTAGTTTGTAGTGGATTTCGTAGAGAATTTTGTAGCGAATTCTGCAGTGCCCACCTGTGTAGACTATTTTGCAGCAAATTCCATAGCAACACTTCATTTCTGCCTGTCTAGGTCATTTCACAATGACTGTACAACTTTCATGTGTAAATGATTTTGCAGTACATTCTGTAGCGAACCTGCAACCTTTCTCTGTGTAGGTCATTTCATAGCGCCAAGCGCTACAAAATGTCATGTAGCTTTCTATGTTATGCAGTTTGAGCCAAAAATACTCAAAATCCTTAGCAAAAGGTTTATAAGCTTGTAGATTCCTCCTAAGCAGGTATAATCATGATACTTCCCACAAAAACTTCAAAATGCAAGGATGATCATCATCACAATTGAGGGTCTTTCAGTCACTCCATCTCATCTCCTTAGTCTGGTACTTCTCTTGGTTGCAGATTGAGCTAGCACATTAATATTTCTTTGAGCTAAATCATGTTTTAAGGGCTGTAACTCCAGCTTGAGATTTCTGATCTGGTATTGTAAGTCCCTGTTCTTCTTGTATAGATTTCCAAGCTTCCTATGAAGGGGCATAAATCTGGCTCGATCAATGGTTTCCTTGTACATATCCATAAGGTCTTTCAAATTTTTCCTCTCAGCCAACCCTTCTTCCTTCAGGTGAGAAACCTCCTTTTTGGCATCTCTGAGTTGTCTAATCAATCTTTTGAAGGTAGGTTTCTCAGGGGGAGTAGTTATGTCTATGACTTCAATGTGTTTTTCAACAGTCTCAATTTTACTCTTGTCCTTCCTCTTGACAAGAACTTCTGCTATGACCTCTTGTTCAACATTTTCCTTCTTAGCTAATGACCTAGTGAAGGGCCTCCTAGATCTAGTCTCAACTGTAGTAGTAGGTGAGGGGAAGAGTAACTTTCTCCCTTTTTTCCTGTGGTTTTAGCTGAGGGAATTTCTTCTAGTTCTGGAGCGGGTTGGGATGAAAATTCCCTCTGTGGAGAGAGATGAGATCCTCCTCCTTATTCTTCTTGGTCCTTAGGAGCCTCATCATATTTAGCAATGTATTTTCCCTTTCTCTTTTTGATTGTCTCTGTGTGGACAACACTGCCATCTTGCAAAGGGCTCTACACCTTAGATTGAGGAGTAGGGGCTACATTTAGTTGCGGATGTGTAGATGCAATGAATTGTGGGTATCTTAGTGCTTGCTACAATGGTGTCCTCAGATACCTCCATTTCAAGGGTTCCCACCTTGGTTTTAGTGCCATCAAAATTTAAGGCAAACTCTCTAGCTACCTTAGGGTGTCCCCTCTCCATATTTTGACAAAAATTTAAACACCCAACCCTATGGAATACCTCTCTGATCATAGGTTCATCATCAAACAACTGCATATCACAAGGCTCTGTCCTGACTACACTCCCACCCTTGTGAGACTTCTTTTGATGAGGTGTATCCATTTGCTATAAACAGGAAGAAAAACACTACAATAATCTGAGAAATATTAGAGGCCAAACAAGGACATAGGTCTTTAGGGTTTGATTGATGGTCTTTTTCGAAGTTGGCTTCAATGTTTTCCTATCTGTTTGACTGCTGAACTTATGGAAGGGAAATTGATGGTTAAGAAGGAATAAAACCATTCAGAAAAAGGATATGCAAGGAGGAGGCAAATGCCAAGGTTTTAAACTAATAATTCACCATCATGCAAGGTCATCACCACTTAAATCAACAAGGCTCTTTAAACTTTCAATGTAGACATATTTTAGACTTGGAATAACAATGAAAATCTAAAGGAATGCAGTTGATACAGGCCATGCAATCAGAGGATAACAATGTTGAGTTTTATACATAGGTTCGCAACGTTGGAACATGAGATCCGTAGCGCAATTCGTAGCATATTTCATAGTATAACAACAAGGGCCAAGAAAGAGATAGGCATAATGGCTCTGACAACATGATTTTCTCAATTGTGATAGAAGAGGATGACAATACTGTATATAAGCTGATAATTTAATCATAGAAAAGGTAAAGGGGCTGATTGGTAAAGGGAACCACAATTTGCAACACCAGGTGCTACGAAAATTGAGCACAAACTTAAATTGATCTTCAACAGAGCTCAAACAACTCAAGGAGTACCTAGACACCATGACTTGATTGTAGATATGCTTCAGATAGCATGAAACCACCTGCAACAACTCTAACCTCCAATTCCCCTCTGCCAGTGAGTCTGTAGCAGATTCCACAATGTCTGTTTGAACTTGAGGAGTTTCCGAAGCGCTGAACTAGGAGAAATTTCAAATATTTGATAAAACAGTTAGACAACCTTAATGACCAAATCTCAAATGATTTCCTTTAAAACATGGATGTTGAAATCAATGAGATCGGCTGACACAAGACTCATAAGTGAAATAATGGTAATGAGAGAGATGTACTCAAGATGCACTACAAAAACTCCTGATGAGATGGCAACTTACTAAAATGACTTGATTTGACCTTCTAACGGGTAGAGGGACATAGTGGAGGGGTTTAAGCGCATAGTGGAGGTAGTGACATTTCAGACTAGTGGTGGCATAAGGGTGATGGTGATGGTTGTCTAATCGTGTGATGAGATGAAGGTATAAACCAAAGGAATGAACCAAGGGTATAAACGAAAAGTATGGGCCAACATCCAACCTTACATTTATTTTGTGCTAAGACCTAAGAAAACCATAAGGAGAAAAACAAAAGTAAATCTTAAACAAGACCAAGGATAAAAATTAAAAAACCTAAGGATGAATTTGACCAATAACAACTTCATGTGATAACACTGGGATATGGATTACTTTCATTTAGTGCCACGTGGAGAAAGTTATAAGGGTTTTAGTAGCAATAGATATGAGCATGTTATCCATGGTATGATTTATCCTATAGTTTTAAGAGAAATTTAGAGTGTAATTAAATCCAACATGGCACCTATTCGTTATATGACATGCATATTAATGTTTGAGCACATATTGAAGAGATGAAGATGAACAAAGGAAAACATCTGTCTTTATAGGAGATAGAGAAGAGGCACTTGATAATGGTGAAACACAAGTTACTAATAGAGAGGTTTTAAAATTTGGTAGTGGTACAATTTTCCATACTTAAATTTTTTACACTAACACGAGGGAGTGGTCAAAAGAATACCACAAATATTGTGCTAATATAAATAGTGCTAGTAATCAAAGAGTATTACAACATATACATACAAGGTACCCAAATGTACAATTTCGTGATAAATGGGCCATTCATAGATTCTACAAGACTATTAAGAGGAGGAAAAATCATATTAGGTTAAATATGCTCAAATTAATCTTCTATGTATTCACTCATCTTTCTAGTCCTTCACCTTTTATATTTCATTATGTATCATCATTGAATTTTATATGTGGTTTTGAACAAATTCAATGACAACATAAAAAATCTCACTAAGGCAAAGCCTATAAACAAAGACCATCTCGTATTGAAAAAAATTTATTTAAAAAAATCTTGAATGATTTCACAAAGGCTAAGAGGATCAATAAAGAGAAGAAGGCATGAGGAGTGGACCCTAAGACACCACAACTAAAATCCATAAATGTGATAAATAATATATACTTGTAGTTATTGATTTTGGTATGCTTGTAGTGATTTAATTTGATATGTTTTTAACCTTTTATCTTTCTTTGATGTAATCCTGTAGTACCATTGACCTACTTTCATGCTCATTTGTAGGGCATTGATAAATTTAAATGATCTTGTATTTTCTTATGTATAGGCACAAATGAAAATAAATTAACAACTACACATTCTCTGGTTCAAGCCAAGAGATCCCTTATTAAAGGGCACTTTGTAAGTTTATCAATATAATCTTATTTATTATGCTAACATACTAGCTTAATATATGTGTTTATTAAATATGGTTTTCACTTATTGCATATAGTTAACATACTATAGTTTTCATCCCATTAACAAAGAATTAAAGTATGCCCTATTGAAGGGTTACAAAAGAATGGTGGAAGATTTGTAGTCCATGCCTGAAGGAATTAACTGCTAAATATGTTCTTATTTTTAAATTATATATAGGTGAAATTATTTATCCATTGATTGAAATATACTATATTCTTACAAACTAATGATGATGAGAGTAGCACGGAGGAGAAAAAGGGTATTGACAACTATTTAACTTATATGTTTTTTATTACATATTTAAATGTTAGAAATTTTTATTTTATTGAATTCATGTTCTTTTATTATGTTTTTATATAGCAAGAATAAAGAGGGTTCAGAAGATGAGGAGGGAATTGACAACAACTTAATAAAATTCAAATTTCAAATTCATTTCATTTCCTTATATGCGTACATATTTTTTTAGGAAATATTATACACAAATTTGACATTTCCCTAGCGTGGCAGCGTACCACTTTTTTATAGGAAAAAAAAATACATGGTCAAATTTCTAGGATTTAATTTAAAATCTCATCATTGATTTTATCTATGCATGGTTTTTACTTCCATAGTGTAAATTGATTGAATGTTAGTGTGGTAAAATTTCATAATTGGACTTATGATACATGTTTTTTTGGCTCTAGTCATTTTGTCAAATTGGCTATATGTTTGTGTAGTATTGTGTTTATATATACATGATTTGTGTTCTCATGATTAGTACACTGTAAAATAGACTTATACTAGTCATTAATCTAATCAATATTTAAATATGACAAAAGTAATTACAAAATAACAATAAAAATAATTAAACAATCAAATTAATAAAAATAATCAAATAATTAATAATAATTAAATCATTAGTAGCAGTAGTAACATAATTAATTATAAATTATTATTATTATTATTAATTAAATAATGAATAATATTTCAATTAATAAAAATAATAAAATCATTAATAATTGCATTGTAATTTTGATCTTAGAATGATGTAACCTTGATGCTAATATGATGCAAGTTTGATGCAACTTGGTTGAACACAACACAATGTCACATAATATGATGCATTTTTTATTGTAAGGCCCTTTAATTCAAGGCCTCAAAAAAATAAATACCTCCTACTGTAATGACTGCAATTTAGTTCATGATTTTCTTTTTACAAGGAATAAATTGGTAAATAGATAGCATAATAACAACAACAACATAATAAAAACAAATCAACTATTAAAATACATACCTCGACCTACAGGTTGGTTGATTTATCCCCTTTCACGTTTGTTCTTGTTCTTTCCCAAGCTGCTCCAAATTGCCCAAACTGAATATTTACCTCCTAGCCAACTAGGAACAACCTCTCCGACTCCCTAGCTCCAGGAATCCTTGCGGTTTCTTGGCCCCTGAGCCCAAATTTCCTAGTAACAGTAGTGCCCCTGTAAAAGTTCCCCCAAAAGAATCTATGTCCTCCAATCTCCTCCTTCTTCCCCCTCCCTTCCAGAATCCCTTCCTTGCCTTCTTCTTCCATAATTTCCCCCAAAAGAAAGACCCCTTCCAAGTCCTCTCCCCCCTTCCTTATCCTCCTCTCTCAAATCCATCCCCCTCATTTAATTCCCCAACTTCCTTATCCCCTCATTAATTCCCTCACCTACCATAATATAATAAAATAGTAAAAAGATTCATTGTATTTAATTTAATAATTAATTAAATTTAACTTAACAACTATGATCAATAAAAATCAATTGGGCTGTTACATACACTCACCCTTCAAGAAAATTCGTCCCGAAGTTAGCGTAATTTACAATACAAGGGAAATAATACATGATTCATACATCCATATCAGATAAACAACATCATCAATTTAAAACACTTATACATACTAGTGTACATGTGCAAGACATGCATGTGTAGATAGCACGTACAAGACTTGCACATGTACTAATGACACTAATTATCACACCTAAAGTAATTCTTGTATGCATCCAATCCAATCAACATTACCATTCATTTCATAAAGGATAGTAAACCAGTTAAAATGTTTGCAAAATCCCTCAATTATAATAATTTAACACAAGCAACAGTCACTTAGATAATTGTAGTTTAGTTAATCAAATATATATATGTTTCAACAAGAGGAAATCAAGAAATTCTACTATAAGGTGAAAAATCCACACACTCTCAACTATTCTAGTCATCCTTCCTCTCTAACCTATTTCCATCTTCTATCCTTATCCTTCCTCTGTTGGACTATCTTGGAGCGTCAACTATATTAACCTAACTCTAGATAGAACCTGTAAGGGAAAGTGTCAACTCTCTTGACCAATATTTCCCAGTAGGCAACTAATATTCATCATCACATGTCTAGGGGAGCATGAGCTAACACCGTCCTCCCATGACTCCAGGTTTTAGAGGATACACGGTGGGAAATGCCTCCACCCCTCCTAATAGAACTAGGGTCAACACCCTACCATGGAGCATACAATGGCACTGTGTTGCTGGGAATTTTGTCATCGCATATTCCGTTTCAGGCAGTCTCACCACTTGAAAAACCTGCACTTGTCCACATATCATAGAAATGAATTTGAACCAACACAATTTCATATACAAAGATTCATACCATACTGTTTCTTGGTCGATGTTGGGGTGGCAGTACGAGACGATAGGAAACAGGTCCAATTCTCTCTTGGATTTTGAATAGTCCTAGAAATCAAGGCGACAACTTGTTCCCCTTCCTGAACTGAATGGTACTCTTATTAGGCTTGATACGAATGAAAACTTGATGTCCCACTTTATAACTTCGGTCAGTCCTATGTGCATCAGCATAATGTTTTTGTCTATCCTGTGCTTCCTTTAGTCGTTTCCTAATCCGAATCACCTATTCCTTCATCTCTTGAATCAATTTTGACCCAACTATCAATCAGTATTCTAACCTTTTCCAACTCAACGGTGCCCTGCATGGCCTTCCATACATAGCTTAATAGGGTGAAATTCCAATGGAGCTATGAAAACTGTTATTGTAGGCAAACTCTACCAAAGGTAGGTACTTCTCCCAATGGGTTTGATTATCCATAACATACATCCTAAGAATGTCTTCCATAATCTGATTTACTCTCTCAATTTTCCCTTCTGTTTCAAGATGATATGTTGTGCTTAAGTTCAACTAAATTCCAAATGCTGATTGCAAACTTGTCCAAAACCCAGATGTGAATCAAGAGTCCCTATCTGAAATGATCTTCTTAGGTAACCCATGTAGATGGATGACCTCACTTATAAACATGTGTGCCACATAAGTGACATCATAAGTGTCTCTAATCGGAATAAAATGATCACTCTTGGTCAACTTATCAACTATCACAATAATGGCATTGTGTGTGTGTGATGTGAGTGGAAATCCCACAAAAAAATCCATAGAAATGACTTCCCACTTGGACATAGGAACATCATGTGGTTGTAGGAGACCTATCAGGTGGTGGTGGTCAGCCTTCACTTGTTGACACTCTAGGCACTTGGTGACAAAATGGACTACATAACGCTTCATTCCTACCCAAAAGAAAATCTTCTTCATGTTTGCGTACATTTTCTTTACACCCAAATGTTCACAATAAAGTGATCTATGGGATTCCTTGAGTATGATGCTTCGAATATCCCCACCTTCAGAGATGTACATCCTTCCCTGATATCTTAATAATCCATTTGCTTCCAGGMTATACCCTTCATACTTTGGATCTAATTGCCTCCCACTCTGGAGTGTTGAAGTAACTTTTAAATATCAGCTGTCTCCAAGGAGTTTCCCCAACACACGCTCCATAAGATTAAYCTTTAAGGGCACCAATGAGAAGACATGTGGTCTCCTGCTCAGRGCATCCACRACCACATTCTCCTTCTCCTRAAGYYTRTGACCACATTCTCCTTTCCCTTGATGTACAMAATTCCAAAATCATACTCACTCATAAACTCTCTCCACTGCCTCTRCCCGGAATTGAGATCCCTTTGAGTGAAGAGATGATTTAAGATTTCATGGTYTGTTTTGAGCTTAAAGCTTCGCCCCACTAGATAATTCCTCCGAAGCTTCAGAGCTATATCTACAACTGCCAACTCTAAATCATGAGTAGTGTAAATCTCCTCATGTTKCTTCAAMTTTATTGATGCATACGCTATCACTCCCCCATCCTATATTAGCATGAACTCCAATCCTTTCTTCAAGGAATCTATGCAAAATGTGAATTCTTTTTCCATATTTGACACTCGTAGAATTGGTGCACTGGTTAGTAACTTCTTAGGCTTGATGAAGGCAGTATCACATTCCTCTGTCCATTCATACCTGACCCCCTTGCACTGCAAAGTGGTGATGGGTTTCACTATCTTAGAGAACCCTTCCACAAACCTCCGATAATAACCATCTAGCCCCATGAAGCTTATCACATATTGAGCATTTTTCAACACTAGCCATTCCATAATGGCCTTCACCTTTTCTGGGTCCACAAATATTCCTTCACCAAAAATGATATGGCCTAAACAATGAATCTCTTTCTAGAAGAAAGAACACTTCGACAACTTTCCATACAATTTGTTCTCTCTAAGGCATGACAACACCCCTCGCAAGTGTTCCTCATGTTCTCTTTCGTTCTTGGAATAGATGAGGATATCATCCAGAAAGACCTGTACAAAGTGGTCTAAGTACTTTCAGAATACACCATTCATGAGGCTCATGAATACTATTGGCGCATTGGTCAAACCAAAAGGTACTACAATGAACTCGTAATGCCCAAACCAAGTTCGAAAGGCAGTTTTAGGAATATCGTCTTCCTTAATCCTTAACTAGTTATACCCAAATCACAGAAAGAGCCCATCTATCTGTGGAATTAGGTACCTATTTTTCACTATAGTATGGTTCCCTATCTATTATACAACATGTGTATACGCAAGTTTCACCACTACAACATGCCTACATTAGGATTTGTGCCCAAAATTAAAAAATGGTGTCGTGTTTCCATGTCACGTCACGAGATCCATGATCCTTGACCTTCCATATACTGGAAACGTTCCAACTTGACCCTTTAGTTCCACTTGAAGGCTACAAATGGGCCAAATCCGAGCTATGTAAAGGAGGAGAAGAATTCAACTTTGAGATCAAAGTTACTCTAGAGAAATTATTCACTTCATATTGAGTTTGCATCCCTTTATCCTTTTAAGTCTGAGCACATTGTTCAATCCTCAAGCTCTTCCCTACTTGATTGAGGACCTCATTATCTCTCTTATATGAGCTTGCCTTTGGTGTAGGATTGAAGTGGTGGAGGCCCAGCTAGAAGGGACATAGTTTATTGGTTTTGAACCGTGCCGACATAGAATTTTGTAATTCATTCATTTCTGTCGATTACATTTTAATAGAAATACTCTTTTCTCGTCAAATTAATATCTTGCAAATATTTGAATTGTTATTCCATGGGCATATTTGTTATGAATGTTGATGGATTATGCTATTGAATGTGATAAAATTATATGTTATCACCATATGCTTGTGTTTCTTGGTTGTTGAGGACAAGTTGCAGGTGTATTGCTTTGAGTCAAGTGCTCAACAATGGACTCCATCACACATCTGGACGAGGTAGGCCTTTTATCTTGTCTTTCTAGGATATTTTTTTATATATCATAATGGAGATTAGAGTTGATTTCTGCAGTCATTTTCGTCTATTGTGGTTTACCCCTAGCCATAGATATATTTTCCTTGTAACAAAATTGACAACCATACTGGGGATAAAATCTTTTTTTTTCGGGGTTTGGAGTGTTTTTCTCCTTAGATTGCTCTCGTTTATATTGAGTTTCTTGTCGTATGATTGCTTGACAGCCACTGTTCATTCTGAGTCTGAGTTTCTTAGCCTTCTCCTTATCCTGGCTATGTTTTGACACATATACATGGGTTTTTTCTTGACAGTCGCGTACATACACGTGCTGTCCTTCTGCAAGATGCGTATATACACAATTTTCTCATGAACAATCACGTACATCACCCTTTGTTGCTTGGTTGCTGGGTTTGATGGTTGTTGGGTAGGTTTTGATGATTGCTGAGTCTTCTTGGGTCTCTGTTATGACTGTTAAGTGTTTGTGGTGTGACACAAAACCTTTCTTTGGTTGAGTTTTTGGGCAGTGCCTTTCTCATCATCCTTTTCATTTTGATTGTCCTTGCACCTTGAGCTAGGTGTTTTCTCCTTGATATCCTACTTGGTTTGTCTTTGTTTACATACAATAGAGTTTTTATATCGAGATGTTGTTTAGTCCTTTAATTTTCATTCTTTTATATTGAAATACAAAAATATTAGGCATTTTACATTGTTGGAATTTGATCTTTTGAGTCTTTATCATTGATTTTAGTACATGTAAAGAAAGATTGCATTTTATTTGGAATTTTAGAACTGAATTGAGAATTGTATTTTGAAAAGCATATTATTTATTGGGAATTGAAGTTAGGGCTTTGCATTGTATTCATATTCATTTATTTTACTTGCTGAGTCATAACATCACTAGTTTCACGACCGCACCTTTTTGAGTAAGCAAGGCCACTAAAAGTAACGCTATAATTAAAATTAATTAGTAACAATTTTGATTTTCTAGGGTGCACAAACTCTCTTAGGATTTAGAGCCTTGGAATAGGATTTTGTGAGTAAACTTCTTCAAGGATATTAAATCAACATATGTGTCTGACTAAGGGAGTGGAGAAATCCATTGTATAATCGGTAATATCAGGAGGCTCCACTTACACCAGAGTTAAGCATGAGGTCAGTTGAAGGGATATCCTCCCGATACCTTCTTAGCGTCAGATATATTTCTGGGGATCTATTCGTATATGGGGATCTTGCTAGTACCCTTACCTATGTGAGAGGCGGTGCTTTCGAGGTTTTGAGATTTGTTACCTTGCCCATACGATGGACCTGACTTACGACTGTTCGCATGTGGATCAGTTATATCATGGTTTCTTAGTTTCTTGACTTAGGTACCACATAGGTTACTTGCAGGGGTTATTCTGCAGGTACCCTGGGTCAGATAAGGGTCAGACAACATACAACCTTTATGGAGGATTACCTCTCCGGGGGGATCTGAACGACTAGTTTTTAAGCCAACGAAGGCCCTTATAACTAATTATGATACCTCTGATATTTAGTAGAGGAGTCTCATGCCCCTCTTGGGTGAGGCATAGCTACTTTAGAGAGGGAGGCCCCTTTCTGCCACTTTATCATGTTTGTGTTCATATTGGTCATTTGATTATTTTTGGTGTGCTCTTTGATTACTAGTTGGCCTTAGGATTTGTTTTTATATCATGAGTCTTGAGTCATCGTGGAACCAGACCAGCTTCCCCGCATGTCTCGCCGCTTGTTACAATTACCACCGCATTTTGAGTCTTTGCCTTCTAAAAGGCATAAAATTATCAAACATGGTACACACACCTCCACTTATCAAACTTGTGATCATACAAGGATGAGTAATGAACCAAGTCAACAAGATGCTGGGAGTCCCTCGACTCCCATACCTACTATAGTTAACGTTACTCCTTCGACACCTTCAACCACAATGGTTGTAGTGTTGTAGGTGCCTATCATCACCTCTGCCCGTCCTATAGTGAACACTCAACATATAGCCACAAACCATTTTGGGTCTCTTTGTCACTCACCGGGCTATAATGTTCAGTCCATCCCTATGGCCTCTAGTCCTTTTTCCTATGGTATGCCGAACTTCACATCACAATTTTCAACCTCCATCCCAACGGTTGATACAAATACTAGCATTGAACTTGAGAGCACAAATCCTCCACACACTCCATTCTCATTTGGTGGTACACATGTCCCACAAATGACTCCTACCATTGGAGGCGTTCCTCCTTTTAACCCCGGGTCTAATCCTGTTGCTTATGGATGGAGTAACCAACCTAGAGGACAAGCTACTGCTCACTTTTCATCCTTTACACCCACCTCCTTTGTACCAATTCCAACCAACAAGTTTGGCATTATGAATCCACCTTTATCCTCTAGATTCACACCCGGAGGAGGTTAGTTTCATACCTTGGAAAACCCCCAACCTGGAGACACTCCGACTGGGGACAAGTTTTACAATCCTCATCAGAACATTCCTACTGGAATGGTTCCCAACCAACCCCTCATGAATCAGTCTGGAGGAGGGTCTTATAATCCTAGATAGGGCCATGGTGCTTACCAGAACCCTGGACGTGCTACGATTCCCCAACCACAATCTTTTCAGGGAGCTTGGGGCCAAATGCCACAACCTTGTCTCCCTTTTCTGGCCACGCTCAATCTGCCAGACTTGTGTAAGTTAATGAATGAACCCATGCATCATGATCCATCATTCCCCCCCATCCCCACTAAGATTCCTTCAGATATTTCAAAATTCGAGGGTAGAACTAGTGAGGATCCTGGTGATCACGTTACCACTTTTCACCTTTGGTGCTCTTCGAATTCCCTTAACGATGATTCCATTCGGTTAAGATTGTTTCAACACACCTTCATGGGGGTTGTCGTGAAATGGTATATCGAGATACCTAGGGGGGCATATGGAAATTTTAATCAATTGGTTTTAGTCTTCCTCAACCAATTCCAATTGTCGGTTCATTACGATGCTAGCATCAAACTTCTGTCGACCTTTCGTCAGGACATAGCCACTCATATCTCGAATCACATGCAGGAGTGGCATAGACAAAAGAGGTTTATCAAGGCCTACATACCCCCAGAATTCTTGATAGAGTGGTTCCTTAAATATCTCTTGCCTTATATTTCGAAGGATGTTTCTACATCCGGGGTTACATTTGAGGAATAAACGATTTTTAAACCCTAGTAGTTAGATCTTATATATTCTCAGTCTGGAATGTTATATGAGATTCTTCCAAATGCACCGAGGTAAAACTATGACCCTAGACAAAATCCCGGGCCTCATGCTGATGGCATTGTAGGCTTCGCCAATGTGAAATCCGCAGACTTGGTGACAAGCCATTTGAAATACTTGTCTCTAAACCAGTCTGTAGGAGGGACAACTTCGTCTGTGTTCTCCAATCTCACTCAGTCAGTGGATGTACATTCTATGCAATCGTTTACCATCCCAAATGGTAACTAGCAACCAAGAGGGAATAAAAAGGAAGGACATAATAATAATTGTAAGGGTGGGAAGAATAATACTAAACCCAAGGACAATGGTAATAATGAGAAGACGAATAATAATGTTGGTGAGGGAAAGAAAGAAATGAAGAAGGTAAAATTTCCCTGTAATATTTGTACAAACGATCACCTTACCCATTTGTGCCCCAAACTTGCGGAAGATGTTAGGCTTTTATCTCTACCGCCCGTCGTGCTGACTAATCTTTTCCCACATAACTAACACATGACCTCAAGCTCCTCAAATGCTGAAAATGTAGCGAGTGGGAGTCAAAACCCATCGACGAAAGACGATGACTGTTTATGCATCAATATGGTTAAATATGAGGTTAATGTAGCCACTCAGTCTCGTGATTACAGTCCTCCACAGACTGTACCTGGTCTAGCGTCTCCCCCTCCTCCGGAGATGCTCTTACAGATCGAAAAACCAGAGTCCTCGCCTCGTATTTAGAAAGGAGTACTCAAGCACTCTACCCACAATCCTAATGCTAGAGCCACCCATAATTAATCTATTGTTGAGGACCTCGGTCAAACCCCTTATGCGATGTTGGCTCTGGAGGTACTCTAGATGTGTCCTTCACAAAGGAATTCCTTACTATCTACGTTAGGAGCTCTAGATCCTTGTGGCTCGAAAGTGATCAAGTTTGACGTTACAAATGTGAAGCCTTGCTTACCTTACCATGTAGAATTCCAAATCCACGTGGGTTACTCGAAGTATACCATCAGGCGTACTATTGTTGATGAAGGTGCTGCAATATGTGTGATGTCCCTTGTCTGTTGGAAATCCCTCAGCTCTCTAACCGTTTCTCAGTATTCGACCATGTTGACTGATTTTGACAGTCATTCCTTCCGCCCTCACAGTATTCTTCATGCCTTTCCGATCCAGTTAGGTGGGAAGACGGTAGAGATGGATGTCGAGGTGGTTGATGTGCCCCTCGAATATAACTTGTTACTAGGACGCAATTGGACTTACACTATGACTTCAATTGTATCTTCCATATTCCGTACTCTTTGTTTTCCTCACAATGGAAATATTGTGACGATCAATTATTTGTCCTTTGCGTATGCTAGTCCCAGTGCATTTGTTGGACCATCGATCCTCATGATCGACAATTCTCAACCGACAATTGAGAATGCCAGTGTTAGAATGTATTCATCCCTTATGGGTACCTTCTACTTCATGGCACCGGTTCACCATATTTATGCCATGTCTAGTAGGTCGTTTCGTCAGAGAGGTCTGTTCATTTCCGCACTTCCTATTTTAACAATCCTTGGACCCTACTTTCCTCGATGAAATATTGTGAAGGTCAGTTAAATTCTGGAATGACCATGCCACTATCGACAACAGATATTGCGTATCAAGTTGTTCTTGAATTTTCCACCGATTTAGATCCTATTACCTCTCAGACGGATGAGGAGGATTCTTTTCTAGAGCCCATATGGGCCACTTCATCGTCTTGTTCACATGACTTCCTTGATGAGAATTTTCCTTTGGATGAAGATATCATTGAGGCCATGAATGGTTCTGACAGGCCCTGGGATGATATGAATCATCCCTCTTATTTCCTCCCAGAGCTTGCCAAAATTGAGCAAGATGATTTTATATCTACTTTGAGCGAGATAGTCAGTCATGTCGTAGTTCCAATTGATACACATGACATTTATGATGAAGGAAACATGGCGAGTATCTCCCCTACCATCATGATCGATATCTCTCATATCCTTGACAAGATTGAAAATGTATACAATGGTGCAGATTGTTCGCCAGAAGAAATTCTGAACTACACCGACCTCTTCAAAGAATTCTAAGATGTATTCACTTGGTCATATGAAGAGATGCCATGAATCGACCCTCAAATTGTCAAAAATGAGATTAAAAATTACCCAGATGCTAAGCCTGTTCGACAACGTCTTAGAGCTGTCAATCCTCGGAAGGCCCCTGCTATTAAGGTAGAGGTAGAAAAACTACTTAATGTTGGATTTATCTACCTGGTTCCCTTGACTAAATGTGTATCCAATCCCGTTCATATGAATAAAAAGCAAGGAACCATTCGTGTATGAATGGATTTTTCGTGACCTGAACAAAGCTTGTCCTAAAGTGACGCAAACGCGCACCACCCTCGCGGGCACGTCCGCTCACACAAGACCTTCTTCTTCTCGGCCCGAAGAACTCTAAGGTTCTTCTGATTCCCTATCGGGAATCTTCCTACCCACATATTCTCTTCATCGTGCGATCCCCTTCCTTAACTTCTCGACGGATCGAGACTCGTGACTTCGCGAGTTCAAGGGTTGAACCCTGGGTTCTCGGATCCCCGAGACACGATGGTCAATCAACTCACTGACTTTTCCCTGAGGGATTTCTCTACTCACGACCTCGCTACTCGCGATACCAAACTTTTGATTCTCCAACCTCCGATACCCGAGGCACCGAAACTTCGATGCGCATGTGTGACTTGACCCGTCCACGCCCGTCACTTCTGTCGGGACTTCCGTGCTATCACGGTCTCGATTCCTCGCGACTTCTCTACCCACAAGGTTGAATAATTTCTTCTTTGACTCCCAAGGTCCGACGTGTCGAGACTCACGACCTCGCTTCCTCGTGACTTTGTGGTTTCCATGACCAAGTTCTCGAGCCTTTTCTTGCGAGGCTCCAATGCACGATCCCACGTGCGGATCCAATGACTATTCACCTTCTCGCATCTCATGCCCTCGTGACTTTGAATACCCAATACTTGGGTTCTCAATCTGTGAGCTCCCAAGTTCGCGAGATCCTTAGATCTTCGCCACCTGTCCTCTCAGATGGACAGCTCCTAGCCTCCTCGCCACTTCGCTGCTTCGTGACCTCGCACCTCGCGACTTTTAACACCAATTTCTCAACCCTTCCACTTACGAGTTCTCGAGATGCGAGGTGCCACCTGTCTACTTGCCAACTCCTGTGGACCCACGCTATCCTCGGAGTAGTCGAGATCTCGGTTCTCGCAATCTCGCGACTCTCCTTACCAAACTTAGGACACTTTCCTCACAAGGTCCCGATAGGTGATCTCGTGAACAATCCAACGGCCCTGACCAACTTGGATCAACGGTGCTGCCCCTCTTGAGCTTTGAATCCTCTCCACGCCAGTGCTGTAACTACCTTGCACCTCTGGGATATCCAACGACTCTCGGAACTTCGTGAAATCTCTCCCAAATATTTCGTCCGTCCGTTCTCCCCTTGAGGATTCTGCGAAATAAAGAAGTGTCTCTCCATGAGACTCGTTTACTCGCTCGCCAACCTGCGACGCTTTCCTCCGACCTCTAATGCCCACTTCCCTACACTTAGTCTTCAGGGAGTTCAAAGGTCTATTCCTCCTGAGCTTTTCCACTCTGATTCCTTCAGAGGGACTTGCACGCGCTCCTCGCGGAAATCATTCAACAACTCTCCAGTGTTGAATCCCTTCGACTCTGCGCAACTCCTGCAGCAACAGTCTTTGATTTCCTTTGCTCAGATTCACAACTAAGACTTCTGCTTCAGCCTGCGCACTCCTTGCACGGCTTCAACGACCCAATTCCACTTTTGGGTGAATGGGAACAAAAGTTAAACCACCTAAGCCTTCATCAACGCACTCCTTGCGGATGTTTCGACTGCACACCTTGCAGGAATCTCTTGGCTCAGATAGAGAAACAATTGAACCTCATTCTCGCTCCCTTTCAGACTTCAGTTTGAAACATGAAATCACATGCACAACATATACAAAGCAAATTCATAACAAAAAGAAAACATTCCTGAGCATAACATCAATACACAGAGAAAACACCACAACCCATGAGCTTGAATCAAAGCTTCCTTCTATTAATTCAAATGCCTTTACATGGGTGTTCTTCATACAATATTCTCCGCATGATCTCCTCTTCAACAACACTGCTTCATAATAATGTTACAATGTACAAAGGAGGGTGTCTATATCCCGTTTCCCTCTTTGGACTCTACGCTATCAAATCTAGAATTAAATTCCTATCTAACAACATTAAATCTACTAAATGCCGACTGTCTATCTAAGGACGAGAGCTATCCGCTCAAGGTCCATTACAATATACAAGGTGCGCCTTCATAAATGGCTCATTTAAGATCGCGCAACAGTTTCAAAGTATTTTCAAAATTTGTGCTGGCTTGTCCAGCTGTCTTTCTGCCTCTGCGCTGGCTCGCTTGATGTGTTGGTGATGCCTCCATGTTGGCTCGCTTGATGTGCTGGCGATGCTATTGCATAATAATCCTCGGCTTGAAAAATTTCATGGGCTCCTATCCATGAGCTCCTGCACGGTCTGTCCATGCTTTTGAATCACTGCTTCAGTCTCCCAGCTGGCATCCTCCACTGGGTGATTCTTCCACTTGACCAGATACTCGAAGTATTCTTTTCTTCTGGTCTTCTTACCCACTCTCTTATCCAGTATGCACTCCATCTGTGGCTTTTCTGCTATTGGCAATTGTTTCATCCACTGGATTACTGGCTCCTCAGTTCCAGTCTCTGCTTCTCTAGCCCTGTATGGGTATAAGTCTGCGATATTGAATATCAGATATATTTCGATGCCATCCGACAACTCAATCTCATAAGCATTTTCTCCGAATTTCTTCAGGACTCTGCATGGCCCGATTTTCTTCATTTTGAGTTTATTGTATGTTCCCCTCGGGAACCTTTCTTTTCTCAAGTGTGCCAGAACTAGATCACCAACTTCAAACTGAAGTTGTCTTCGATGCTGATCCGCTCTGCGCTTATACTCCTGATTTGATTTCATCAGTCGCTGCTTCACCTGACTGTGAAGTTCTCTCATCACTTCAGCGAATTCTTCTACCCTAGCACTGCTAGTCGCAGTCTGTTCTGAATCTCACAATTCAGATACCCCTCTTGGCTGCATCCCATATACAACCTGAAATGGACTTTTTCCTGTGCTCCGATTCACCGAATCGTTGTATGCAAACTCTGCCTATGGCAACACATTGTCCCAGCTGCTATGGTGCTCTGTCACCAAGCTTCTTAATAAATCTCCCAGACTTCTATTTACCACCTCTGTTTGCCCATCTGTCTGAGGATGATAGGCAGAACTAAACATCAAGTTAGTCCCCATCTTCTTCCAGAGTGTCCTCCAGAAATGTCCAATGAATTTTGTATCCCTGTCCAATACTATGCTTCTGGGTAAACCATGAAGTCGAATGACCTCCTTGAAGAACAAATTTGCGATGTGAGTCGCATCGCTAGTCTTCTGGCATGGAATAAAATGTGCCATTTTGGAAAACCTGTCAACCACCACAAAGATCGAATCATGTCCTCTTTGTGTCCTAGGCAATCCCAATACAAAATCCATGCTGATTTCATCCCACGGCCTTTCGGGTATGGGTAATGGTTGATAGAATCCCGCATTCTACTTCCTACCCTTTGAATGCTGGAAAATTCTACACCTGTCGACAAGCTTCTTGACTTCCAACCACATTCCTGGCCAAAAGTATGCTTCGCTTAGCTTTGCAAATGTCTTTTCGTGGCCAAAATGTCCTGCTAATCCACCACTGTGCTTTTCTTTTAGCAGATTCTCCCTCATGGAGCAATTTGGAATGCATAACTGATTTCCTCTGAACAACAATCCATTTTGGATCATGCAATCCATCCATGGGCTTCTGTCTCTGAGAATTGGATTCTCAGCTGCCTCATATGCCTCTGCAAAATCTACATCACCTGCATACATGTCCCTAAGATTTTCAAAACCCAATGTTTTGACTCGGAACTCCTGTAGCAACAAACACTTCCTGCTCAAAGCATCAACCACTTTGTTAGAAGTACTTGAAATGTGTTTAATTACAAATGTAAAATTTTGCATATACTCTACCCATTTAGCATGTTTCTGATTCAACTTCTCCTGTTGAGTCACAAACTGTAATGCATGATTATCACTATACAAAACAAATTCCTTCGGAATCAAGTAATGCCTCCACTTCTTCAATGCCTGTATGATAGCATAAAATTCTTTATCATACGTGGAGTACTTCACTTTTGCCTCATCCAGCTTCTCGCTGAAATATGAAATTGGTCTGTCCTCTTGGCTCAAGACCACTCCTATGGCAAAGCCACTTGCATCACATTTTACTTGGAACACTTTCGAAAAATCTGGCAACACCAAAACCGACTGTTCTGTGATCTTTCGATTCAACAGATTGAATCTCTTCTCTGCCTCTTCAGTCCAATGAAAATATTTATGTCTTTTCTTGACTGTGTCCATCATTGCTGCGCTAATTCCACTGAAATTCCTAATGAATTTTTGGTAGAAACTAGCCAGTCCATGAAAACTTCTCACCTCGAAAACATTTCTCGGTGATGGCCAATTTTTAATTACCTCCACTTTACTTGGATCCATCTTCAACTCATTTTCCGATATGACAAATCCCAAGTAAATGAGTTCTATCTTCATAAATGAAGATTTCCTCATGTTGATCAACAACTTCTTTTACTGTAGCTTCTTCATTACTGCAGCTAAATGCTTCAGATGTTCTTCTTTCGTTTTGCTGAAAATCAATATGTCATCTAGATAAACAATGACAAACTTACCAATGAATTCCTTCAGCACTTCATTCATCAGCCTCATGAATGTACTTGGTGCATTCGTCAAGCCAAACGG
>ML794367.1:220621-242455 GCA_009831015.1 Picea engelmannii
TGATTCCCTATCGGGAATCTTCCTACCCACAGATTCTCTTCGTCGCGCGATCCCCTTCCTTAACTTCTCGGCCGATCGAGACTCGTGACTTCGCGAGTTCAAGGGTTGAACCCTGGGTTCTCGGATCCCCGAGACCTGATGGTCAATCAACTCGCTGACTTTTCCCTGAGGGATTTTGCTACTCGCGACCTCGCTACTCGCGATACCAAACTTTTGATTCTCCAACCTCCGATACCTGAGGCACCGAAACTTCGATGCGCACGTGTGACTTGACCCGTCCACTCCCGTCACTTCTGTCGGGACTTCCATGCTATCGCGGTCTCACTTCCTCGTGACTTCGCTACCCACAAGGTTGAATAATTTATGCTTCGACTCCCGAGGTCCGAGGTGCCGAGACTTGCGACCTCGCTTCCTCGCGACTTCGCGGTTTTCGTGACCAAGTTCTCGAGCCTTTTCTTGCGAGGCTCCAATGCATGATCCCACGTGCGGATCCAACGACTATTCACCTCCTCGTGTCTCGCGCCCTCATGACTTTGAATACCCAATACTTGGGTTCTCAATATGCGAGCTCCCGAGTTCGCGAGATCCTTAGATCTCCACCACTTGTCCTCTCAGATGGACGGCTCCTAGCCTCCTCGCCACTTCGCTGCTTCGTGACCTCGCGCCTCACGATTTTTAACACCAATTTCTCAACCCTTCCACTTACAAGTTCCCGAGATGCGAGGTGCCACCTGTCTACTTGGCAACTCCTGTGGACCCATGCTATCCTCGGAGTAGTCGAGATCTCGGTTCTCGCAATCTCACGACTCTCCTTACCAAACTTAGGACACTTTCCTCACGAGGTCTCGATAGGTGATCTCGTGAACAATCCAACGGCCCTGACCGACTTGGATCAACGGTGCTGCCCCTCCTGAGCTTTGAATCCTCTCCATGCCAGTGCTTTAACTACCTTGCACCTTTGGGAGATCCAACGACTCTCGGAACTTCGTGAAATCTCTCCCAAAGATTTCGTCCGTCCGTTCTCCCCTCGAGGATTCTGCGAAATAAAGAAGTGTCTCTCCATGAGACTCGTTTACTCGCTTGCCAACCTGCGATGCTTTCCTCCGACCTCCAATGCCCACTTCCCTGCACTTAGTCTTCAGGGAGTTCAAAGGTCTATTCCTCCTGATATTTTCCACTCTGATTCCTTCAGAGGGACTTGCACGCGCTCCTCGCGGCAATCATTCAACAACTCTCCAGTGTTGAATCCCTTCAACTCCGCGCAACTCCTGCAACAATAGTCTTTGATTTCCTTTGCTCAGATTCACAACTGAGACTTCTGCTTCAGCCTGCGCACTCCTTGCACGGATTCAACGACCCAATTCCACTTCTGGGTGAATGGGAACAAAAGTTAAACCACCTAAGCCTTCATCAACGCACTCCTTGCGGAGGTTTCGACTGCACACCTTGCAGGAATATCCTGGCTCAGATAGAGAAACAATTGAACCTCATTCTCGCTCCCTTTCAGACTTCAGTTTGAAACATGAAATCACATGCACAACATATACAAAGCAAATGCATAACAAAAAGAAAACATTCCTAAGCATAACATCAATACACAGAGAAAACACCACAACCCATGAGCTTGAATCAAAGCTTCCTTCTATTAATTCAAATGCCTGTACATGGGTGTTCTTCATACAATATTCTCCGCATGCTCTCCTCTTCAACAACGCTGCTTCATAATAATGTTACAATGTACAAAGGAGGGTGTCTATATCCCGTTTCCCTCTTTGGACTCTACTCTATCAAATCTAGAATTAAATTCCTATCTAACAACATTAAATCTACTAAATGTCGACTGTCTATCTAAGGACGAGAGCTATCCACTCAAGGTCCATTACAATATACAAGGTGAGCCTTCATAAATGGCTCATTTAAGATCGCGCAACAGTTTCAAAGTATTTTCAAAATCTGTGCTAGCTTGTCCAGCTGTCTTTCTGTCTCCGCGTTGGCTCGCTTGATGTGCTGGCGATGCCTCCGCGCTGGCTCGCTTGATGTGCTGGAGATGCTCCTGCATCATAAAGACAACTTCCCGACACCCTTCATCGATCAGATTCTTGACAAGTGTGTGGGAAGCGAAGTTTTTTCTTTCATGGACTAATTTTCAGGATATAACCAAATTCAGATTAAACCTAAGGACCAACATAAGATGACATTTATTTTCCCTTGGGGTACTTTCACATACCGGAAGATGCCTTTTGGCCTTAAAAACATCGGAGAAACCTTCCAACGTGCTATGACCTTCACATTTCACAATCTCAAACATATAGTCGAAGCCTATCTTGATGATCTTGTTGCTCACTCCCATAAGAGAGTGGATCACTCTAAGCACCTAAGAACCTTCAGCTAGTATTTGAAAGATGTTTCCATTATCGCATACGGTTGAACCCTCATAAATTCATCTTTTACGTTAGGTCAGGTCGTCTTCTAGGATTTTTAGTCTCTGCGACTGGGATCATGGTAGATCTGTTAAAGGTTGCGGCAATACTTCGATTGCCTCCCCCACGCACTTTTCACAAACTTCAAGGTTTATAGGGGAAAGATGACTTTTTACAATAGTTTATAGTGAACTATGCCAATATTACTAAGGGTTCCATGCATCTCTTGAAGAAGGACAGTCCTTTTATCTGGGATGAGAGAGCCTAGGAGTCCTTCTATGCTTTGAAGAAAGATTTGGTATCGATGCCTCTGCTGAAGTCTCCATAATACAATATAGATTACTTTCTTTATGTCACCGCGTTCGAAGAGACGATTGGTATGGTATTAGTTCATGAGGATGATGATCCTTGTGAGCACGTCATTTACTATCTTAGTCGAAAATTAGTCGGCGCTGAACTCAAATATTCTCATGTTGAAAAGCTAGATTTGGCTTCCGTTCACGGAGTCCAATGATTACGACATTATATATTACTTTGAAAAACTATTGTGGTTACTGATGTCTATCCATTTCAATACGTCCTTATGAGGCGTATCATAGGGGGAAAGTACAATAAATGGATTCTCATTCTATAAGAGTTCGATCTTGATTTCACTTTTGCGAATTCCAAAAAATAACTTGTTTTCGCAGAGTTAATATCTGAATTCCCTAGATTAGATGAGGATGTTATTCATGTTGATTCATTTGTGGATGAACACATTTTCCTTGTCTTGTTGTCAGACCCCTGATATGGAGACATTGTTCTCTATCTTCAAACTTTGAATTTCCCTCAGCATCTCTCGTGAGATGAACGACGATGTATATGATACCAAGCTAAGAACTACCTTATCATCGACGACACTTTGTATCGTCGAGGAGTAGGCAATATCCTACGTTGTTTTTTAACTCATGAAGAAGACAACTCTAGTCTAAACTACTTCCACAATGAGGCTTGTTGTGGTCATCTATCCGGGCTTGTCATGACCCATAAAATTTTGGGAGCTGATTATTTTTGGTCATCTATATTTAAAGATTACATTGACGCGATTAAGAAGTGTTACTCCTACCAGGTGTTCACTCGAAAAATGTGCTAGCATCCAACCCCTCTCCATCTAATCATTACCGTCGGTCCCTTCACCAAGTGGGGGGTGGACTTTGTGGATTTCAACCCAACTTCGGTTGAGGGGCATCAACACATTATCGTGGTCGTAGACTAGTTTACTAAGTGGGACCAGGCCATACCTACAGTTAAATCCGATGGGAAGACTGTCGCCTTCTTCGTATTCAATCAAATTATAGCCAGGTTTGGAATCCCAAGTGATATTGTCACTAATCATGGCAGTCACTTTCAGAATGAAATGATGGAAGATATAACATCTAAACTGGGGTTTAAGCATGGTCATTCTTCCCCTTACTACCCCCAGGAAAATGGACAAGTAGAGGTCGTGAACAAGTCTCTCAAGACCATATTGTAGAAAACTGTCAGCCAGAGAAAACCTGATTTGCATATCATGTTGTATCCTGCACTTTGGGCATACCGAACCTCGGTCAAGACTACCACCAGGTTTTCTCCTTTCCTTTTAGTACATGGTGTGGAGTTGATCTTACCTACTGAATGTGAAATCCCTTCTTGTATATTGGCAGTTGCGCTCCTACCTGACACTTCTGATCTCTAACAACGCCTCGTGCACCTAGAGAGTCTAGATGAGCAGCGTCGAGACACCTCTACGACTATCGAAGCAAATAAAATACGTGTCAAGGTCCAATGCGATAAGTTTGTCGATCCTCGGTTGTACACTGAGGGTGAATTGGTCCTTCTATATGATCAAGCCCATGTGGCACGGTCCCTATATCGTGTGACGTGTCTTAGAAAAATGAGCCTATGAATTAGAATACTATGAAGGGAACATGTTGGCTGAGCCCATGCACATGCTCTATTTGAAAATATATTATGCTTAAGCCCCAATATTGGGCTTAACTCTTTGTATACTAATGTAATTTAGTGTATATATTTTTTCCCTTTATCTTTATCTTCAACTTGCTTATCGAGTATTCCCTTGGTTGGTAGATGTCAATGGAGTCTTCGGTCTACTTAGGATTCACAGATGGGTCCAGTCATCATACATGGAACTTGGCTTCCGCCACTTGGGTTGTTTACTCACCCGAGGGTCTACAAGTGTCTTCAGGTGGCATATGCCTAGGGCCATCCACGAATAATGTGGTCGAATATAGCGTCGTTATAGAAATTTTTCACGATGCCATTTCACATGGTATTCACTCTTTAAAGGTTCGCCTGGACTCCCAGTTAGTAGTATGTCAGTTGAACGACAATTACCATGTGTGTGACCCTACTCTACTCTGAAAATTCCTACGAGTACAAATTTTGGAACGACAGTTTGATTTTATTACTTATCATCACATACCTAGAAGTTCTAATTATGTATCCAATGCATATGCTAATTTTGTTTTAGATTGGCATTTGTCACATAACTAAAGAAAAGAAAACATGTTCATCAATGTACACATTGTAACATAATTAAAGCCAAAAAACCAAGTTTTTATATATATTTCAAAAAATATGATGTTTATAGTAAAATTTTTTGGCTAACACCCTCAATATACGTATACAACCGATCATACAATATTCATGACATCTACGCCTGTGGCACCAGATGAGTTTCATGATAGAAAACTACGGAATTTGCGAGATGTCGAAAGATTCATACCCAATCACGGGGCACACCCACCACATGTCGCTGCATAGCCTCCGACAGATCCTCCACCTGAACCATAGGAATCCTCTATGTCAAACGAGACAGGTTTCCCTGCACATTTTGAAGACTCTCTTTGCATCCCCTCCCGCTACCTCATCGCCCTGGTGCCTCCGACGACATCATGGAAGTCTGCTTGGCTATCGTGGACCTACATCTACATCACATACATGTTTAATTAGTACTTAAAATCATCCAAAATTATTTTTGTTTCCTTATACAAAAATACAAAAAAATTAAATATTTAAAAAACTTTGACATACCTATATCTTCGTAGGCAGACCCTAGTGGTAATGGCATGTTAGGATCTCCTTTGAAGTCAACCCTTGCGTAAGGGTAGTCATCCAGAGCTATCACCTGCCATCTCCACCAGAAGAAGAAGACACCATTGGCACCCTACCTCCCTCTGTCGCCTCATCACCTTGGTCCACAGTGCCATGGCTGGATTGTGAGGTCCACGCAGAATAATCTCAACTCTAGGTCCCAAGCCTAGAACCCACTCGAAGAAAAAACTACAAAGGATAGAAGCGAACCCGAAGTTCCTTTTACTACCCTGTTTGCATTTTGTCAACTGGATCTTCATGTTGGCCAACAGTGAGGTGCACCAGTCGTACGCCGTGGGTCTCAAGAACTCCATTGAGTAGAACATAAGTGGCCTCGATGCCTAGTGCAACGAGGCCGATCCTGTGATCTGTGTCAAAACGAGAACAACAATCTTGAGACTTAGATTTTTTATCGCTCGAATGGGGATTTGGCTCCCGACCTTCTCGGTAGCTGTAGTGCAATGATCAGTTATGTATTCCTTGATTTTCATGCCACTCACAGCTCCCCAAGATTTGAGGCTGACCACCTCACCTCGACATGACAATCCCATCTAGAAATAGATGTCCTCGACTTCAATTCTTAATGGTTGTCCATCAAGGTTGAAGCTCTCTCTATTCGAATCCCAGTAATCCACAAGCAACTGTAGCAATCTCACTTGGGCCTTCATGCCTTTGAGAGCCCAAAAATTGTATAGACCACATCTTTTTAAGGCCATTTGGGCCCCTGGATCTCTCTCCACTACAACATCTACCTCCTCATGTTCTCTTTCTCTCTACTCTAGCACCATCCTGCAATAGAAAAACCATTTTTTGAGTTAGCAACCTCTAAAAAACATTATTCACAGACATATACATGAGCTTTAGTATACACAGTCGCGTATAGGGCTTCTTATATGTTGGTTGTTTTTTGAACAACCACGTATAAGCTTGCATATACGCGACCCGATGAACTATAGCCCGCGTACACCTAAGTTTTCAATTTGCGCCCTAAATAACCTAAAAAATGGAACCTAATTACAAAATATAATTCACTGAAAAGAAAGAGGAGAGAAAGATGATTTACCTGGTCCAAATGGTCGTCGATTATGTTGCTCGTAGCTCCCGCAATCACTAGTTGAAGTTTGGAGGCAATTTGGTCAAAATCCACTATTTGGGTAAAAAATACAAATGGTATAGTAAAATTGTTTTTTTTACTATTTATAGGAATTTTTTACCCACTTTGTATAGTTTTGTCCAATATTTTGGCCTAATGGACTAATACGACAATGGATGGAGTTGGTTTTTGTAGTTTTATCCGGGTTTTCTTGCAGTTTTCAGCACCATGTTTCTTGTTCGTAACTTTGGACATGTATTTTCGTTACCCAACATATAGGATAGGTATCCAATCCATCATGCACACTTGTATCGTCCTATGACTTCCACTCATATGCCTTAGGTACGAACCTATTTTATAGTGACACAGAACCTTCTATCTGCAACTAGAAGTGTCGTTATTAAATGGTAGAGACTTACCAAACATGGGTACCCCAGTTTTGATCCTCTGCTTCATTCGGTGCCCATGCAAATATTTTTTTCCGTAGGACCGAGAGTCACTTATAGATAATACATGCCTTTATGTTGAACCTCATTTCTTACTCATAAACATGCTAACCTATACCTAGAGGACTCCCAAGATAATTTGATTTAAGCTCTTTTTCGACTCGTTTCAAAAAATGAAAATATTGCCAAGTGAATTTGTCTCTTTCACACTCATAAATTGGATTTGAAAGGACGTCTATTTGGTGAAAGTTTATGCCTTTTTCAAGCCAAGTAGACTAAGATTACGAAAAAGGACATTTTTTGGCATTAAGTTTTAATTGCATCTCATGCTATTGCTTGCAGTATTGAGCCTATTGTTGGTTCTCGCTTTTGCGTTATAAGCCTCTCACCTCAGCAGTTTACATCATCAGCCTAACATAGACTTTTTTATATCCTTTGTAGCTTGACACCCTATACCCAAGAGGAAACATTCCCCCGAGTGTCCATCTCCCACATACACTTCCTTGCATTGAGCATAGGTATGTTTCACTGCTGGAACTATTTTTTCTTACTTGTGACACTCGTTTTATGCTCTGTATCATAACATTCATTTGACTATGAAAAAACAAAAAAAAGACGGGCAGGAAGGGAATATTATCTTATATTGGCAGCAGTCATGTCACCTTTGAACAGAGAACAAATTTTTTGAGTCCACTTGTCATCAAAATTTTGGGTTTATCATGACCTTAGGAAGTTGAGCTCGTTACAGAGAGTTTACTCCCCCGACTGGTTACTCTTCCAGTCCCTATGGAGAGTTTTATTGATGCCTCCTTCATCTCAAAGTTTCATCATCGAGTCTATGCTGCCATAGTCTTCCATATGTCTCATGCTCTTGTTCAAAGGATGTCTATCAACCTGTGTTGCCCATTCCTTAGAACTCTTGACTTTGCATGTCGGCCATACCCTCATTGCGTCTCATAATCACAAGAAGTTGTATTCCTATTGCGCACCCTAGTCCTACTTTCCTCATTGGTAGGTAACCTTGAACCCAGTAGTCGACATTTCATCATTGGTCGCTGACTGGGTGGTTTCCCTTGTGTTCGGTGGCAAGAAATCTATTCACACATTGGGATTCGTGTAGTGTCTTGGATGCCATTAGCCCTATTGGTGGTTTCCTAGCCTTTTTCAATAATTTTCCTTATTGGCTACTATTCAGATGGTCTTTTTCGTGTACTGTTTTCATCTGACACACATGGAAGACACACAGATTCATTGGTTCGTGAAAATTTTCTTCATCCAATTTCCTCCAAATCATCAAGCTCCTGCTTTGTACCTCATGTTGAATGATGAGATATTACTTAATGCTCTCCTTTCAATGGGTCTCCTTCCATTGACTTCGACTCATCTATTCTGGAGACGAGACCTAGAGTCCTATGAGTACCTAGAGGCTTGCAGTCATTAGTGGCAGTTTCTCTCACCATCGACAGTTTGGAATACATCAATGTCTCCTGATCGATGGATTCTTTAAGTGTTCAACCTCAACTCTTTTATTCACACTTGTGAGAATGTACTCGGTGCCTTGATACCTACTTTCATTATCGGTAGGTTGTCTCGTGTTTGTTAACGGTATACCTTAATGATCAGTAATCAAACAAAGTCTCATTGTGTTCGACCTCAACTCCTTTATTCATATGATTTAGACTTTCACCTTTGGTGGATTGTGTAGAAGACTTGAAGACATCAGTTTATAGTCGCAAATTTCTTGAGCTATTTCTACCTTTCATTAGACTAATACCTATGTGACTTCAATGATCATGGGAGATCAAATTGTACTCCATTGTATACAGATATCTTCAGATTGATTTTGAGACTGGTTTTACTGGGCCTTGTTCGTGACTATGACATCCTTTGGCATGTAGCCACCTTTGTATTGCCTATTCATGGCCATGGACAACTGTTTGATATATTTTCACATGGATCTCCAGTGAAATTCAAATTGGCAGCCATGTGTGCAAAGTCAACACTGATCGTAATGAGAAACTAGTTCTTCCATATAGGTCCCCATTACTCCACTTATGGATATTATAATATATTTCGGCCATCACAGATACTTCTTTGACCTCACACATTAAGGGGAATATTTATAGAAATATTTGCCTCACCCTATGCAAACTTGCACATAAGGCCTTTTTCCATTTTCCTATGCAGATTAGAAATCCCTTTTTGCAAATCCCAGAGCTAGAAACATTATTTTTCCACATATACATGTCCTACCTATAGTACAACATGCGTATACATAGGTTTCACCAGTAGAACCTGTGTACATCGGGATTTGTGCCCAAAATTAAAAAAATGGTGTCAGGTTTCCATGTCACGTCACGAGATCCATGATCCTTGACCTTCCATATACTGGAAACATTTCGACTCGACCCTTCAGTTCCACTTGAAGGCTACAAATGGGCCAAATCCGAGATATGGAAAGGAGGAGAAGAATTCAACTTTGAGAGCAAAGTTACTTTGGAGAAATTATTCACTTCATATTGAGTTTTCATCCCTTTATCCTTTTAAGTCCTAACACATTGTTCAACCCCCAAGCTCTTCCCTACTTGATTGAGGACCTCATTATCTCTCTTATATGAGATTGCCTTTGGTGGAGGATTGAAGTGGTGGAGGCCCAGTAGGAAGGGACTTAGTTTCTTGGTTCTGAATTGTGTTGACACAGAAGTTTGTAATTCATTCACTTCTGCTAATTACATTTTAATAGAAATACTCTTTTCTCGTCCAATTAATATCTTGAAAATATTTGAATTGTTATTCCATGGGCATATTTTTTATGAATGTTGATGGATTATGCTATTGAATGTGATAACATTATATATTATCACCATATGCTTGCGTTTCTTGGTTGTTGAGGACAAGTTGCAGGTGTATTGCTTTGAGTCAAGTGCTCAAYGGTGGACTTCATCGAACGTCTAGACGAGGTAGGCATTTTATGTTGTCTTGCTATCATATTTGTTTATATAGAATACTTGAGATTAGAGTTGATTTATGTAGTCATTCTGTCTGTTGTGGTTTACCCCTAGCCATAGAGATATTTTCCTCGTAACAAACATCCTTCTTCTTGACAAAAATTACCAGTGCACCCCCAAGGTGAGGCACTAGGCCTTATTAGTCATATTTCCTTCAACTGCATCTATAAATCACAAATTTTCAGAGCCATCATCCTATATGGTGTCTTGGAAATTGGCTCTGCACCAGGTTTTAGCTCAATGGTAAAATCAAGCTCCGTCTCAAGAGGTAACCCAAACAACTCTTTCGGAAAAACATCCTCAAACTCCAACAATACTGGATACTGATCCATGGAGGGTCCTTTCCATTCATTAATTGCTTCCACTACATATAATCGACAACCTTGCCTCATGCAATGTTTAACCTTCATGGTTGAGATAAAGGGTAGAGACACCTTCCTCCATACACCGTGGATCTCTATTGACCTTCCTTCATCGTCAACACAACACACCCTTTTCGCGAAACAATATACCATAGCTCAATAGGCTTCTAACCAGTCCATTCCAATGATTAGGCCATACATCCCTAGAGAAGTGACATACACCTTCAACCTAGTAGTACACACTCCCAGGTCTACTAAACAATTATCGACGCTAGGTCCTACCTCTTGTTTTTCCCCCGAAGCCATCTCGACTTGTTTAAAGTCATTGTGCTCGTAGGATTCCATCCCACACTTTTCTAATGCACAAGGTGAAATGAAACTATCTGTAGCAGTAGAATCAAATAAAATTTTAACATTGACACGATTTAGCATACCTGATGAATCCACCATCGTGGATTGATGTTCTGCCTAGCGATTATTAACCGCTACATAAATCTAGTGGCTACTACTCGCTCTTCCCATTGGGGCCTTTCCTTCTTTATGCACAAATCATGATTGTGACTCTGGACAGTTATGCTGGTAATGGGGTCCTCCAAACCCCCAACAAGTAACATGAGATGGAACCTGCACACTTCCCTATGACAGTGTCTGAAATGAGTTCCTTCCCCTGGAACCCCTTCCCTACTTGATACTCCCTGAGAATTTCATGGACATGCCTGTGTCGTTGGAGATGAGTGGGATGTTGCACTCGCTACCATTGAAATACTTGTTGTAACTTCTATAGGAGTGACTCTATTTCCATAAGGAGGTGGCCTAGAGCTTCCTCCCTTAGAGAAAGTCCTAGGGGCATTCCCCATGAATCCAGGATGTTGTGGAATGGTTGACCTCATACCTCCGTTTAAGCTCATATGATCCTCCGTGTAACGAGCATTTTGAACTACTTCAGATATTGCCGATGGTTTCCACATCCGTACCATGGCCCTTATATTAGGGTTTAACCCATACACAATTTTTTTTTCTTGTCATTGATCGATATCAATGTACGAGACATATTTTACTGACTCCATGAACCTGATCTCGTACTCTTCCATGGTCATGTTTCCCTTATCTAGATGATCCATGTGGATATTGGTGGCCACCCACCTATTCCAACTGGCTCCTCGTGTCCGTTTTTTGTTCAACACCTTCTTCTGTACTGCTTTGTAATTATGAGTTCTACACTTCTGGGGATGTTTGAATCCCCACACATCCTCCAGGTGGATATGGGTGGCATATCACCTAATCCAACTGGCTTATTTTGTATGTTTTCATGTCAGCACATCTTGTTGTACTTCCAGGGCCGTTTTGGGGCCCTAAACGTTTTTTTTTGGCTCTCCACAGTCAAATTGTAGACAGAGTTAGATTTTGACTGCAGAATGTGTAGTTCACTGAAAGACCTTTCCAACGGGCTATCACGCACCTAAAACGAAGGTCGTATGCAAAAGTTACAACCCTTGGAAGTTGAGGTACCAAATTACACCAACTTACCCATAGGGTCCACATGACTTTTGGCGTTTCACCTTCTAGGGTTAGGTTTTTGGATGTCTAGGGTTTTGAAATTCATGAGTAATATAAAAAAGGCCTTTGGAGCCTCATTGCAATCCATTCTTCTCAGATGGATGCGCGTAGTAGCCACATCTCTTCTCAGAGATAACTACCACCATTCGAGCAAGTGTTTCAGTTTTGCAGTTTTACAATTTCATCCTATTTCATTATTTAATAGAAGATATTGTTCACTGGATATTTGTGTTATTCTTCATATCTCTATGTTTATTGTATTCAGCCTGCTAATCAGTTCGTTCTGCTCCTAAATTTGGATCAGTGGTATCAGAATGGTTTGATCTTCATTTATTTTTCTTCATGCATGTACCCGACAAGATCTGGGTACAAGAAGTTAGGACTCAACCCAATCGAGCCATTACAATATCGGTCGCGCTGAGCCCGAAAAAAACCCACGGGGGATGAAAAGAAAGATGATGGAGTAGGAGATCCTATCAAAATGTTGCTCGAGGAATCCCTCATGCGACAAAGGAATGAAATGATGGAAAACTTCGCGCAGATCCTTCGACGGTTTCCCACAGGAGAATCATCTTCATCAAGCGGCCACACAACCCCCTTCAAGGTATATGTAAATTTTGATATTCCATTATTTGAAGGATTGATAGATGTAGATGCTGTAGATAAATGGTTGAATCTGCTCGAAGGATATTTTTCAGTCCATAATTTTTCTGATAGGGAAAACATCACTTTTGCACTCCTCAAGGTCGTTCCCCATGTTAAATACTAGTGGGATACTTACTCTGAGAAAAGGGTCGTGGAGGAATCTACAATGTTTTTGGTGGCCCCTACATGGGATTCCTTCTGGGATGCTATTAAAGAAAAATACTACCCTGTTGGAAGCTACGAGGACCAGTACACAAGATGGACCACCCTACGTCAAGAAAGGGTCCAGAAAGTACCAAGTTTCACCAATATTTTCCATACCCTACGCACCAAATTGGGTATCAAAGACTCTAAGTGTCATCTAGTGCTCAAATACCGATGGTGTTTGCATAGATACATTAAAAAAAAAGTGGAGTTCCTAGACATCGCCTCATTGGGCATGGATTATAGATACATTGTCAAGATCGAGCAAAAAATTAAGCAGAAACGACGAGAGTTTGGATCTGCAAACCCCTAACAACCGAAGCAGGGCAAAGGCAACCCCAACCCACAAATCAAGGGACCAAGTTGAGATGGCCACCCTCAGGAAAACCATTCCAAGCTGCAACACAAGAAGGGAAATGAGAAGATGAAGAAGGACACGAGAAAATGGTGTGAGTATTATACAAGTCCTTGGCACAACACCGAAAAATGTCGCTCCAAGCAGTCCCTAGTGGCTGAGCTGAAGGCTTCCGAGTCAGAGGTTGATTCCAATTCCGAGTCAAATCCTGAAGGAGGGAAGCGAATTATTGATGTTGAACCCAGTGCCACTATTGCTACCACCAAATTCCGGCCAAGCGAACCCAAAGAACTAGAGGAAGGAGAACACCTCTTTCACTTGAAGATGTGGGTCAAGGGGGCTCTGATTCATTTCATTGTCGATAGGGGTACTAAGAAAAACCTAATTTCAGAAGAGGTCATCAAGCGGCTGGACCTACCAATGACACCACACCCACAACCCTACACCATCGGCTGGCTTCGCCAAGGAACATATATCCGTGTCAGCCAACAGTGTCATCTGCCCTATGACATCAAGCCTTTCAAAGATGAGGTACTGTGTGATATTTCTCCCCTTGAAGTTTGTGATGTTATTTTAGGAAAACCATATTTATGGAAGCGTCATGCAGTGTATGAGTCTAGACCCAACAATGTTATTATTACTTTGTGTAGACAATTGTACAGGATCCCACAGGTAGCGCCACCTACTGCCATTTTTTTAATCTCTACTAAGCAATGCAGTAAGGTCATTTCATAGACCGAGAAGTTCGTCTTCTTTGTGATCCATGCTCACAGTAAGCAGAAGGTCACCGCCACATCTGTGGCCTCTACACAATGCCTCTCTTTGCAGCAGAAGCAAGTGGATGGGATTGTGGAAGAATACAGAGACATCTTCACCTCACCTACAGGGCTATCGATACATTGCCAAGTCAAGCATATAATTGATCTGACCCCCAGTGTAGCTATACCTAATGGACTAGTCTATTGGTGCTCGCTGATGGAGAATGATGAAATCATGCGTCAGATCCAAGAGCTTCTTCAAAAGGGGCACATCAGGCCCAACTCCTCCCCTTGCCGAAGCTCGATTATACTGGTGTAGAAGAAGGACGGGACTTGGTGACTCTGCATTGATTACAGAGCCTTAAAAAAATGACAGTCAAGAATCGCTACCTCATTCCCAGGATTGATGACCTTCTTGACCAACTCAAGGGGGAAAAGTTATTCAACAATATTGACCTAAAGTATGGCTACCACCAGGTCCCCATTGAACCAACTAATGTATGGAAGACAACCTTCAAGCCTAAATAAGGTCTCTATGAGTGGCTAGTCATGCCCTTTGGCTTAACAAATGCACCAACCACTTTCATGAGTTTGATGGATGCTGTATTGAGACCCTTCACCAACTCATTTGTGGTAGTATATTTGGATGACATCCTCATCTTCAGCAGAACATGGGAGGAGCACATGCAACATATTTAGTAGGTTTTGAGCACTCTGCAATAGCACAAGCTTTATGCCAACTTGGAAAAATGCTCTTTTGGCATGAATAGGGTCAAATACTTGGGATACATTGTTGATGAGCATGGGGTACAAGTTCATCCATCTAAGATCCAAGTCATCCATGACTGGCCAACCCCGACCACACTGACTGAGATTTAGATATTTTTGGGACTAGCCAACTTCTACCGACGGTTCGTGTTGGGATTCTCCCATATTGCATGGGCCCTCAGCCAGGTGACCAAGGGCGGTGGTAGGGCCAATTTCATGTGGGGGAAGGAGTAGCAACGAGCATTCAATGATATGAAGCATTGCTTGTGCTCATATCAAGTACTCTCCTTTCTTGATCTGCAACAACCATTTGAGATTGAGACTGATGCATCTGACTATGCTATGGGCGTAGTTCTCACTCAGCACGGGCATCCAATGGCATACCATAGTGAGACACTCTCTGATACTATCCCGAAATACCCCACCTATGACAAGGAAATATATTCCATTGTAAAATTCCGTCGTCAATGGAAACATTACATTCTTGGGAAAGAGACGATCATACACACTTATCACAAGCCTCTGTAGTTCATACAAACACAGGGGAAATTGCAGAATGACCACCATCAGAAGTGGTCCACCTACTTGCAACAGTTCCATCTCAACAACAAGTATAAGACAGGTATCTCCAATCGTTTCACTGACTACCTCAGTCAGCCTCCTGTGGTTGCACTCACCACTATGCTCCATTCCTATGGACATGAAGCATCTGAGTGGCCCCAACTTTATCAGCAAGATCCAAACTTCACCACCACATATAAGCTCTTGGATACAGGTGCAACTTCCACTGATTTTCACATTCAGGACATACTCTTATGCCACCTGGGACATCTCTCTGTTCCGACAAGTGAGCATGCAAAGATGATTTGGGAAGCCCACTACAGTCGAGTGGCAGGACATTTTGGAGTAGATAAAACTGTGGTCGTTCTTCAGAAACATTTTTATTGGCCAAAACTTCGACAAGACGTCAAAAAATACATCAGATCTTGCACTGCCTGTGCCATTGCCAATCCCACAATCAAGAAGAAAGGCTTATACACCCCTCTTCCTATTCCTGAGAAGCCTTGGGAATCCATCTCAATGGACTACATGTCTGGTTTTCCGTCCACCAAGCAAGGAAATGACTGCATGTTTGTGGTCGTTGATCAGTTTTAGAAGATCGCCATCCTCACAGCCTGTAAGAAGAATGTCATAGCTTCAGATTATGCCAATCTCTTCTTCAAACAAGTGTGGGTCCACTTTGGGATACCACAGACCATCATCTCTGACAGAGACAATAGGTTCCTCAACACCTTTGGTAGAGTCTATGGTCTTTGTTGGACACCAAGCTCACAAAATCCACTGCTTTCCACCCCCAAATCGATGGCCAAACAGAGGTAATCAATCAGATGATTATGCACATCCTCCACATGTATAATTCTAAGCATCCACGAACATGGGATGAGAGTCTCCCATATGTCCAACACAGTTACAACAAGGCTCTCCATAGTTCCACCGACCATAGCCCATTTCAGGTGGGTCTGGGATTCCAACCCTTGGGACCCATTGATGTTTCAATTCCTCTTTCCACCGCACATAAAAACTCTTCCCCTAATCAGTATGTGATCGACAAAGCCACCAGATTCATTGAGAATATTCAACACATCCACCAACAGGTCCAGGAGATTTTGCATAAATCCAATGCTAAGTACAAGCATCACCATGATCAACACAGGGTACCACACTAGTTTCAAGTTGGCGACAAAGTATGGTTACATTTGCAGAAGGAGTGTCTCACCGAGCCCCATCGAAAGCTTCGCCCACTTAGTTATGGGCCTTACACTATCACCAAGCTTGTAGGTAGCAATGATTTTGAGCTCAACACTGCACCCTTCCTTGGTCTGCATCTAGTATTCAATGTGGCCCTCCTTCGGCCATATTTTCCCCCATTATTGGACACCTCTGAGATCCCAAAACAACTAACACCAACAGATCTCAACATCGACTGCATGGAACAAGAATCCACTGATCAGATCGTGGACACATAGGTCAAGGGAACTCGCTAGTAGTGGATCCAGCTTTATCAAGTTATCAAGGAAGAGAAACTCCTACACCAAGGCAAGTGGCTCACCCAGGGCCAAATCCAACAAAATTTTCCTCACCTGATGGGGGAACTCAACGCAATGGAGACCATTGCTTCCTAAGGGGGGAGGATTGATCCAGGTGGATATTGGTGGCCACCCACCTATTCCAACTGGCTCCTCATGTATTTTTTTTGTTCAGTATGTTCTTCTCTACTGCTTTGTAATTGTCAATTCTACACTTTTGAGGTTGTCTGAAGCCCCACACATCCTCCAGGTGGATACGTGTGGCCTCTCTCCTAATCCAACTAGATTATTTTGTATGTTTTCATGTCAGCACATCTTGCTATACTTCATGTCTACGTGTTTCTCCCTCCCAATTTTCGCAATAACAAAAGATCAACACTAATCCCCCCTTGCTTTTCTCCCTCATTTCATTTTTAGGGTTTTGGTTTATTCTTTCTGAGCGGATGTGCATAGGGGCGACCATTGTTCGAGCTTCAATCACATAGAACCCAAAGATTTCTTTGCTTCCGAGGTTTTCTCTGCAGTGGTCTTGCTGGTTCATTTGGGAGGGCATGTCTGCCATGGGTGGGCGACCCACCCAGGACGATGATGCACAACGCATGGACCTACGCCCTGTGGGCTCTTCTCCTTTTGGTTTGGCGTTGGTGGGACTATGCGTTGCGTTGCGGCGAGGGGTAGTGAAATACCCCTTATTGGTATCTTATTCTTAGATTCGATGGGATTATGCGTTGCGTTGCGGAGACGGGTAGTGCACTGCCCCTTCGTGGTCTCTCTTCCTCGTGGCTTGGGTGCTTGGTCTTGGTTGCGACTTGTGTTGGTGGATGCACAATGCAAAAGAAACGCCCATCCTGGGATTCTCCCCCCTTTTTGGGTTTAGGCACTTGGTATTGTCTTGGGTGCTAGCTTGGATGCATAGTGCATAGCCTCTTGCCCCTTGTGGGATCCCTCCTTAGTGCCTTGTGTATAGACTCTCAATGCTTTATGGTGTATGCTCGACTCTTGGTTGTAGGCTTGGAAATTGGGGCTCGATGGTAGTGTCTCATTGGTAAGTTGTTTGGTTAGTGTGGTCGAGGTTACAAGTTCAATTCATGTTTGATGAAAACAATAACACTTGATTAATGTTTGGGTTAACATATGACTTGGTTTGGGATGATAAATCCCACCATTGTTTTTTTAATATTTATATATAGATATATTTTCAATTTTTGTTTTTGTTTTTGTTTGCATCTAAACCTTATAATGATTTCCTATTGTTCTTTTGTAGGTGAGGATGCTTATAGGTACACGGGTTGGATCAGTGGGACAAGGAACATGTGGACATGGGATTGGAAGAGGTGTGGCAGGGTCTTTTCCATGTTGCACTAACTCTCTTCTCCAATACTTTTCTGGGTAGTTTCCTTAGGGTTCCAGGGTCATTTCCGGGTTATTTTTTGGTTTATTTAAGGGCTGTAAATAAAGGGTAGTTGCATGTCCAAGGGTTAAAGTTTTTTTTTCCAGGGTTGTAGGTGGGTAAACCCTAGGTTTTATTTTTGAAACTAGGATTTGATACCATTTGTAAGGCCCTCTAATTCATGCCCTCAAAAAAATAAATACCTCCTACTGTAATGACTGCAATTTAGTTCATGATTTTCTTTTTACAAGGAGTAAACTAGTAAATATACATCATAATAACTACAACATAATAACGACAACAACCTAATAACAACAGATCAACTAGTAAAATACATACCTCAACCTGTAGGTTGGTTGATTTAGCCCCTTTCTCATTTGTTCTTGTTCTTGCCCAAACTGTCGAAACTGAATATTTACCTCCCAGCCAACTAGGAACAATGTTTCCAACTCCCTAGCTCCAAGAATCCTTTCGGTTTCCTGGCCCTTGATCCCAAATTTCCCAGCAACAACAGTGCCCCTGTAAAAGTTCCCCCAAAACAATCTCCTCCTCCTTCCCCCTCCCTTCCATAATCCCTTCCTTGCCTTCTTCTTCCAGAATTTCCCCCAAAATAAAGACCCCCTTCCAATTCCTCTCCCCCCTTCCTTATCCCCCTCTCTCGAATCCCTCCCCCTCATTCAATTCCCCAACTGCCTTATCCCCTCATTAATTCCCTCACCTACCATAATATAATAAAATAGTAAAAAGATTCATTGTATTTAATTTAATAATTAATTAAATTTAACTTAACAACTATGATAAAAAAAAATCGATTGGGATGTTATATTTATGCATCTCAGACACTAATTTGACACAAAATGACTTTACTATAACACTAAATAGATAATAACAATGCAAAACTTACACTAAAACAATGCATAAATGAAGTAATATGATGCTCGAAAGATGCAAAGACAATGCAAAGGTTTTTCATTTTGATGCCACTATGACATTAAGAAGCTCAAGTATGTTGCACATATGAGGATAATGAGACACATAACAACACAATTGTGACTCATAACAATGCTATTGTGATGTAAAGAACACATTTTTATGCAAACACGATGCAAAAGTGACTTTGAAAAGTATTTTTCCAAAAATATCGATGCAACAATGATGCAAAACTGATGTAGACAAACTCACTGTGTTGTATTTTTTGTTGTTAAGATGATGTCTCAAGGAGTGCATGTAAAAAAAATAAAGCAAAAATGGGGCACTGCGAATTTGACATGATTGACGACATGCTCTTTTGCATCGTGTTTTGTGTCATCGTAACTTAACTTTTTTCCCAAAAAATTACACTACATTGCGATGCTAAAAAGCAACACTAAAATCCTCCACATAAACAATCCATGAGTTCCATGGCATTTAAAATAAGTTGTCATTAAGGGGAATTCAAAAGAGTAATGCTAACTTCCCATGGTTAGGTTAGAGTTTTCAATTAATTTTTTACTCATTCTTTGATTTAATCACATCTTGAGCATTTTAATCTTGTAAGGGTTTGTGGTAATCCAAAAACATCTTGTAATGGTTAAGGAAAAACCAATGAAAAACATTTATGATGTAATGGTTAAGGGTAAGATAATGAAAACCCTAGATATGATGAAGCGGTTGAGGATAAGCAATAGAAAACCCATGAGATGGTTAAGGGTTGTAAGCCAAAGTATCTGTTGATATGAAGATGATATATTCTAGATGATTGACTCAACATATAGACTTATAAAAGAATGGTGCAACTCTTGCACAATACAACAATCTCGATGAAAACTAAAGATGCATATGAGATTAAGAAGACTAAAGATGAAGCAAAGTGAAGAAGAATGAAGATGGAGACAAGTGATACATCCATGCACAAATGTCTATATACATTACTAAGGATGCATACAAAGATATAAGTTACGGATGATGATTTCAAGGAATATGTTGAGATATTCATGGATGTTGTTATGATAATATTAAATAGGGCTTATTGTTATGGTCGCCTCATGATATGTAATGGGACTTAATGTACTATGAAAAGAGATATGTGAGAGACAAGATCAATGCAATGTGATGTTCAAAATACATTTGTGTAATTTATATTTAATTTGTGTGTGAATATTTTTGTTTTTTCTAAGCTAATATAAACCCAACATATATTACTATCAATGGAGAACTCCATTTAAAAAACATAAATATCAGTGTTCTTATAAATAGTTACACCCTAGTGCATCAATATGCATAGTGCATTGGTGCATCTAACTATAATAGGTGCACATAAGTTAAAACCTTCGATAATAGCTCTACCCACCAACCTCCGCTAAAAGTAGAACAAGGATACGTGCCTTTGTTAAACCTCAAAAGAATGGTTTCCTTGTAGTGGGTGTTTGTTTGGGCCCTATATGTTTAAGTATTTTTTTTTATCGACGTTTTTAGTTACTCTTATTTATCCATCTTCAAGAGCCTGAATATGGCTCAAGAAGAGTGACCCAAAAAGTCAATATATAAAAATACTCAAATGTAGAAAATCTAAAAAACACTCTCACAATGACTCTCACACTTATCTTAAATCTTTAATAACATACATTACTCGGATAATTAAACTTAGGAAAAGTGTTAAAATGCCTCGTTCTAATGTTCTCTAATTGATCCACAGCCTTTACCTCCCATGAGGAACCTTTACAAACTTATTTACAAATATATATCATAGTTATACACATAGCTCACATGTCATGACACCCAAGTAAATATGTATGTATGGTAGATCACATATTCAAGTATATACAATACGAAGATCAAAATGGGGTATTGCACCTCCAAAACAATTCTATCATTGTCAAGCACAACCATATCATTCAACATCAACCCAATAACATTAATGCACTACTATGTTACATAGATATTTATTCCCTTTTTCTATGCAAAACATTAAGTGAACACAAAAATATTTGTACATAATTTTAAAAGTTTATTGCTCAAAATTAAATGCAAAATTTACAAATTAGGCTCAAGGTTTATGCCTATAACAAAAAGTTCACACTAACTCTCTCAACACATGTTAGGTTCATGATTTGTGCCTTTCCCAAGATTAATGCCTTTGTCAATGCATTTGCCAACAATTTGTGCTGCAAAATTCATGCTAGGATTTTTTTGTTTAAAACATGTTTTTTTGCCACATGTTTAATGTGATTGCTTAGAATCTACCTCAGATTATGTGCCTAGATTTCATTATGCCCACAATATTCCTCGAGATGCATTCCAAAATGTTGGTGTATGTAGAATTTGCCTCAAGACGTGTGCCTAATTTTATGTTCCTAAAATTTGCTTCTCGATGCATGGCTAGATTTTGAGGTTCCTAGAATCTACCTAAAGATGGATGTCCTAATTCTAATGTGCCTAAGATTTCCTTGTAATACACGCCTAAACATTATTGTGGAAATCATGACTAAAATTTGTACTAAACTCACCTCAAATTATATGTTGTGTTTGTCTTGAATTCTATGCTAATACTTTAAATTCTCTTGTAAAAAAATTGCTCTCATGTATGCCACCTTTCTAGCCCTATTTTATGTTGTGTGACCTCATGATGCT
>ML794367.1:247315-271138 GCA_009831015.1 Picea engelmannii
ATTTTTCAAATTACTATAAGATCAATGGAAAATGTTGTTTCCTATTTAAACACCATCCTTCTTTGAAATCCTAAACTTATTCTAAAGTGCGCTTGAGCCATAGGAGTATTGGGATGGGTGATCAACAAATTGTGTTGCTTATTTAAGTATCCTCCTACTTCAAAATACTAAACTTATCATAAAGTGCACTTGATTCATAAGAGTCTTTGTGGATGGGTGAGCTTCCCAAGAAGTCTTGGTTACCAAGTGCAAGTCATAGAGTTGATGTAATGTAATTCATTTCTCTAGTTTCAATCCCACTTTTTCACCCTTGACATGAGTATCACTTGGTGCGATGAGAACTAAGCGTAATATTCAATAGGAGATGAACAATATAAGTTAGTCATTTTGACCAATGCTCATAGGAGATAATCATGCAATACTATTACTATACATATTTAAACCCCAAAATAATATTTCATATCGTGGAATACAAACACATAGGTGAACTAGCTCTACCATGTTCATTCATATTTGAGGTTTTAAAAGTACTCAAAAGTTGAGCAATATATCGCTTAGTAATAAGGGGGTTAGAGGCGTATTTTAATATACATATGGATATAGGTTTGGGCAAGTTGTATGCAATTTTATTTGTGGATATGGATATAGGGATTTTAGAAGGAAAAGAGAGGAGGAAGCCTAACCTAATCTAAATGTGGCTTCAACAAGCAAAATCATGGTGGTTTTCAAAGGTGGAGGAATGAGGAAGCATGAGGAGGATTATTAGGTGAAAAGTGTTTAATAAATAAGAATAACCTAATTTAAGAGCATGGCCTAGCCAAACATCAAATTGACATATGAGATCAACTTACTAGGGATATAAATAAAAAGAGGTAAAAAATGTCATGAAAAAATGGATACCTAGTGTCTCTAGTAAAAATGAGTTTTTTTTATTGGAGTGTATTCAGAGGGGTTTCAACAATGGGTTTTGGGAGATAGAAAAGGAATTGTGGGTATTATTTGATATCACGTGAACAAATGTGTTTTTCCATATATTTACTAAGTGAAACCCTCATGAATACAAAATTTCCTCAAATGATTAAAAAAGAGAGTTAATAGAGCTCTAAATGAATAGTTCATAAGACACAATACTTGCTAAATCAAGTAGCAAACTAAATAGGTTTGTATATAGGGAAAAACTCATGTTTAAGTGCACTTGATAAAAATGATTCTTGAGGTGAGTGATTCATTTCCCTAATTTAAACTTATTTAAATCTATAAACAACACACAAGGCAATAAGTGTTAAATGCACTATTCAATATCATTAAAAATCCTAATAAACACTTATAGATGATAGGGCATGCATTAATAAAATGATTGAAATTCCACAGAGTTTTCAGCACCAAAGGTATCCTACCATCTAAACTAAAAAAATTATTTTACTAACGTCTTCTAGAAATCATAATGATAAATTTTCTAGATTTCTATTTCACGGCAGTTTTCCCTCATGTACCTAAGGGAATAATTATTATTTTCATTTCAAGCTAATCTATATAATTCTCTTAAGAATTCCTCTAGGATTATGAGTTTTATTTTTGTCTATTTTATCTCACGTTTGAACTTTTGGCCCAATCATGGACATTGACCAATTTTATGATCTTACTATGGAAAATCTAAATGTGAGTCTTATCTAAAATTTTAATTTGAATAGGCAAAGCCATGCACACAAATTATTTTATAATTTTGATGGGGACCTACTTCACCTACATTTTTAGGTTGTTTAAATATTATCTACAAAAGTCATGTCATAAAATAAAATAAAAGTCTTAACCTTTTTAATTGTTTTATTTTATTTTCACTTTTTATCCTCTTCAATTCTCTCTTTTCTCCTTATTTTCATTTCATACACATATTATTTAGAGCTTAAAGAACTTTTTTTTCCCAACAAAAAATTGTTCATTATATTATATAAAACTTTTCAGGTGAAAAGTATCAAAATATAACAGTAATCAAAACAAGCACACTCCTTGTTCCTTCAAACCAAGGGAATTTGAGAAACATACAAAATACTTGTTGGATTACTGAGAGGGGGTGAATTAGTAATAGAGTAATTTAATCATTTTTAACTATATAATGCAAGTGTTATATCAGTGTAGCATTATCATCCAATAATCACAAAGTAAATAAACAATCAACAAATGAGCAATCATAGACATACACAGTACACCAGTGTTTTTAAGTGGAAACCCAAAGAGGGAGAAAACCACAGAATGATTTTTATTATATGTCTTGAAGAATTACATTCATTGGAAGCACCAACTTCCTTTGTTTTCCAGTTGCAATTGGAAGGAGGCTCCAACCCCCTAGTTTCTCAGGCTACAACTTGAGGGAAGCTCCAACTCCCTAATTCTCTGGCTACAACCAGAAGGAGGCTACAACCCCCTATGTTCTTCGACTACAACTAGAAGGTGGCTACAACCACCTGTCCTTGCCCCGTCCAACCTCCTCGACGTAGAAGTAGAATGATGGAACCACTGTCACACTATCACCGTGAGATATACCATTGTACAATTGTGCCAACCTGTACCACTGACCTGCAACCAACCTGTACTACTGCCCTGCAATCAACTTGTACCTGAAATGAACATGTATCAACGAAAATACAACAGATACACGACCTGTAGTTCTTCAACACATGCATCTATGCGCCCTATCTGTTTTGCAGCCCGCATATGTACACGACCAAACTGTTATGCAACATGTGTATGCTTTATGAAAACTAGGGTTTTCTTTCTTCTAAAAACTTATGGCCCTTTGTAACTTCTTTCACATAGATCTGTAACCTATCACTGTATCTAGACTGTATTTGTACCCTATGCATGCATCCTCATACATAACCTTTACCCAACAACTCTATATCTCTCTCTAGTCATGTGCCATAAGTGTGTGTAACCATGAACAAGTATAATAACCCTCACATGATCTAGACTTCAAACCCTTTCTAATATTCAGCCTTTCAATACATCAACCAATACAATCTCTCAACCATGTACCACAAAAACCCTTAGCCATATGCCAATAAATACAAGATGTGTCTCAACTCTAACAAGAAGTATCAATGATAAATATACAGAAAATCCCATGCAACCACTAGTCTCTCTAGGGAGAATCCTCAAATCTCCATAACCATTTATCATGCATACATCAAAATCCAACTATTCATAGAAATAAGACATACCTTTTGAACCAATGGATAGATCTGATGTATTTGAGCATTGTAGACCTTCCTGGAAGCTTGATCTTAGAGTCTAGAACCTCTGCATCTTCATCTTCTCAAGTTTCCATGGCTTTACCCACATGTATGCACCCTAACACATTGTCAGCCCACGTATGTACGCACTCTAATACACTGTCATCCTGCGTATGTACGCACCCTAATACACTGTCAGCTCGCGTACGCCTCATAAATTAGGGTTTTTTAGTATTCACTGTAATTTCAAAACTTTCGTTGTCAACCCTTCGTACTACCTCAGACTTTCGCAACTTCATATGTATCAATGGGTACTTGCAATAAGCCTTACACAACAAAAGATATTCAATATGTTCAAGTGTGATTAAATGAGAGAGCCTTCCCTATTATTTATACTTTCATGTAGCATCCCACTTTCCTTATTTTAGGGATTTCTCCATTAACTTTATTATTTAAATAATTTCTTTTGCAAACACTTTGACTTTTTAAGGCTTCTAGATGACTCATGAGGGTGCTCCAACTTCACATGGCCATAACTCTCTAACCGTGAGGAGTTATGTGAGGTTTCGCATACCACCAGAAATGACATGACATGTAATATCTATCTAGACTAGTCTTACATGTAAATATATCAAAACTCATACCATTATCCATCAAACAAACTTGGGTCCATTATCCAAACCTTTGTGCTACCATAATTCGCTATTAGAATTTCTTCAAGGGTTGACATCAATGATAACCAACCCAATTCAACAATCTCCCCCTTTGGCATTGATGGCAACACTCTGATGCAATACCGAAGTCATGTCATGCAATATAGAAGTCATATCACTCATGCTCCCCCTGTGACCATCACTCCCCCTGGAACCATGTCTATGTGCTCTGCATCTGATGGAACCATGCCTCTATGCTCTGTATCTAATAAATCTCCCCCCCTTTGACATCAATGGAAAAAGTATCTTTCCATCTGAGGTTGCTCCTCCTAACTAAGATGTCCTTGGGGATACTCCCCCTGACTGAACTCTTCCTGAAAATGATCTCCCAACCTAAACTGTCCTCTTTATGGTGCTTCCTCGTGTATATCTAAGACATATAAGATAAGCATTCAAAAGCATTCATTTTGGAGTAGAAATTACTATGAGTCTCTGGCGAAGATACTCAAAGGATTCTCTTGGAAGCGATTTTGTAAAGATGTCTGTCACTTGTTCTTTTGTGCCCACATATTCAACTTTGATGTTCTTCTTTGCAACCTGTTCTCGTAGAAAGTGATACTTTATTGGAATGTCCTTCGTCTTGGAGTGCATCACTGGGTTCTTTGATATATTGATGGCACTTGTATTATCACAATAGATTGGAATGGGCTCATCAAATCAACCTGTATATTTGTCAAAGTTTGTTTCATCCATAGAACCTAAGTACAACATCCTGCTGCTGCAATATACTCTGCTTCGGCTGTAGATAAAGATACTGATGATTGTTTCTTTCTTAGACAAGATACTAAACAATCAACCAAGTAGAATGTTGTTCCAATGGTGCTTCGTCGGTCATCAATGAAACATGCCCAATCTGCATCTATGTAGGCAATAAGTGATAGATCCTTTCCTTTTGGATACCATAATCCAAACTCTTATGTTCCTTTGAGATATCTAAAAATCATCTTCATTGCTAATACATGTGATTCCTTTGGTGCTACTTGAAATCGTTCCATCTGTCCAACTGCCTACATTACATCTGGTCTGGATGTTGTCACATATAGTAAGTTGCCAATCATAGACCTGTATTTCCTTTGGTATGCAGACTTTGAATCATCATATTTTCTCAACTTGCAACTGGTTTGCAATCTTTCATTCCGAACCTCTTTAGCATTTCTCTGATATACTTAGTTTGAGAAATAAAAATTCCTTGGTTGCTTTGACGTATTTGAAGACCTAGAAAGAAGGATAGTTCTCCGAGTAATGACATTTCAAATTCATTCTACATATACTTTGCAAATTTATGGCTTAACCTATCGTCATTTCTTCCAAAAATAATATCATCAACATAAACTTTAATTAATAAAATAATATCTTGTGTTACCTTGATGTAGAGGTTGCTGTCTGCACTTCCTTTTCTAAACCCTGCCTGTTGTGGATATTTATCTAGTCTAGAGTACCATCCTCTAGGAGCTTGTTTTAGACCATATAAGGCCTTCTTCAATTTACACACATAATTTGTGTTCTCTGACAACTGAAATCCTTCTGGTTGTTCAATGCAAACTTCTTCTTCAAGTTCCCCGTTCAGAAAAGTTGATTTCACGTCCATCTAATACACTTTAATATTCTTGGAGCATGCATAAGCTAGGAGCAATCATATTGCTTCCATTCTGGCAACTGGAGAAAATGTCTTTTCAAAGTTGATTCCTTCAACCTGTGTGTATCATTTACATACCAATCTAGTTTTGTTCCTTGTAGCCTGTCCATCTTCATTCAATTTATTTTTGAATACCCACTTTGTGCCAATCACATTCTTATTCTTTGGTCTTGGAACCAATTCCCAAGTTTCATTCTTCTCTATTTGATCCAATTCTTCATCCATGGCCTTATTCCAAAATTCATCCTCTCTGGCCTCTTCAAAACTATTTGGTTCAATCGTAGATGAGAGTGCTAGGTGCATTTGTTCTGGTGAACAGATTCTTCTTCTAGTCTCAACTCCTACATCTTTGTTTCCAATAATATGATCTGAAGGTTGATTCTTTTGTACTCGTTTGCTAGGTGTCTTTGGAGCTGAACTTGCTCTACTACTTTTTTCTGATCCTCTTCATCTTCCCCTTCTACTTCTTCTTCATCTTCTGCTTCTTCTTCGTAAATTTGTTCCATTGATTCATTTTCTTCTTCCTTTAATTCTCGTCCACCTGTTTCATGAACTGTTACATTGATGCTTTCCACAACTTTGTTCAACCTCAAATTGTAACACTTGTATGCTTTCCTTGTACTTGAGTAACCAAAAAGTACTCCTTTGTCCACACGAGAGTCAAACTTTCCCATTCTTCCATCTTCTCTTTTGATGTAGCATTTGCTTCCAAATAATCTTAAGTGCTTCACATTTGCTGGTTTTCCTTTCCATAGCTCTTAGGGATTTTTGTTGGTGGTGTTTCTGAGCATTACTTTGTTTTGAATGTGAACTGTTGTATGAACTGCATGTGTCCAAAAGATATCTGTCGATTTGAAATCCATTAACATTGTTCGATCCATTTCCTGTATTGTCTTGTTCTTTCTTTCAACAACTCCATTCTATTGAGGTGTCCTAGCAATGAAGAATTTCATTTTTATTCCATGCTTATTGCAGTAGTCCATAAATTCCTTTGAAGTGAACTCTCCTCCATTATCCGATCTCAAACATTTGATTTTTGAATCCATTTCATTTTCAACCATTTCCTTGTAGAATTTGAAGTTTTCGAAAACTTCTGACTTATTCTTGAGAAAGCAAACTGCAGTCATTCTTGTATAATCATCAACTAATAAGATAAAGTATTTCTCACCTTTTAAACCCTTTGTTGTAGTTGGTCCAACTAGATAAGTATGCATAATTTCCATTGGTCTTATCGTTGAATATTCTTTTGATTTAAACATGGTCTTTGTTTGCTTTCCTTGTTGACAATGCTTACATAAAGTATTGGTTGGTTTTGTAATCTGGGGAATTTCTCTAACTGCTTCCTTTTTGCTAACTTTGAGAAGGTTATCAAAGTGTATGTGGCCCATTCTTCTATGTCATAGCCAACTTTCATCTTCCTTTCCTAGACAACACTTTTCATTTCCAATTTCACTTAGTACATATATGTTGCTTGAAGTTCTTGCAGATGTTGCAATCAATTTTCCTGAACCTTCTTTTATTATCTCACGCTTTTGTGAATCGAAAGTAAATTTATGAACTTGGTCACACATTTGACTCACACTTGAAATATTATGTTTCATATCTTCTACTAGTAGAACATTTTCTGCCTTGGTATTCTTGTTTCTAATTCTGACTGTGCTTTTTCCAATGATTTTAGCTGAATCATCATTTCTGAAGGAGACTGATCCATCTCTTTCCTTTCTTAATATAAGAAACATTTCTTTATCACCTGTCATGTGTTTTGAGGATCCACCGTCAACATACCAACCACATTTCTCCTGCTTATCTTGTAGAGCGAGTGTGCATTCTTCATTGCTATATTGATTCTACTTTCTTATCCATGTTCTCTTCTGAGGTTCATGTCTGTCATTGTTGTTGTTCTGTTATGTTTCTCTAGGAGGAACTGTCATTCTGCAATCTTTGGCCATGTGTCCAAAGTTGTTACACTTGCAACATTCCACTTCAGTGGTCAATGATTCAAACCCGTTGTAACTTCTTCTCTGTGTTTCACTGGGCCTTCTTGGATAACCCTTTTGTGTATGGATTTCAAAGTTGTTTATGTTCTTGTTGTTAGCTCTGCAATTCATAGCTTTTATGTCCAAAATTATTACATGCATAACATAAACCAAAAATATAGTTTGATACCGGGGAGTTGAAGATATTCTAAAATGAGTTTCTCTTTTGAATCCTTCTTCTTCCTAAGACCTATCTATCGGTCATTGATTCTGAAATCTGAATCTTCTCGGTGGAGGAGTGCCCCTGTAATCTTCTTTGTAGGTATTCATATCCCATTTGATTGTTTCTACATAGCTTTTTGGATATGTTTCTTGTTCTGTTGTTTTGGATCTTGATCCCTTTTCTGTCTGATTGTATCCAAGTCTAGACTTGTCATGATGGGGCTTTTGACTGCTGATAATGTCATCCAAAACTTTTGAGTTGTTCTGCATATTTTTCTTCTGAAGATCCTTTATTAATGTGAAAATATTTGCTTCCAAATTTCCAATGATCTTGTGTCTTTCTTCTAGCTGATCTTTGAGTGCTTCTTCAATTCTTTTATCTTCTTCTATTTGAACCTTCAAATTTGTGATCATTTGTTCTAGTTCCTGAGTGTCTTCTTTCTTGTCTAGTTCCTCTTGTAGCTTCTTGTTTTTATTCTTATAACTTCTATGACACACAACAATTATTCTCAGTAGTCAACTTTTGCCTCTTCATATTCTTCTTCGGTGTCTTCTTTTTCAGTGTCTTCTACTGCCATGAATAGAAATATTTTTGTCTCACTGTCACTGACTTCATCTTCATCTGATGATGAGATGTCTTCTTTGGTGCATAATCTTTTATTGAAAACTTTCTTTGTGGTTCTTTTGTCTTTATATGTTTGTTTTCTATTTGAGTAATATTCATCATTCCTCTTATTTTTATTATGAGGACATTTGTTAGCAAAATGACCAATACCATCACAATTAAAACAAATCAAAGGAAACTTACCTCTATATTTGTTGCTGGTTCCCTTGTTCAATCCTCTGATGAAGTTTGCCACTTTTGTTGATGTTATGTTTTTTTTCCTTTGGATTTCCCTTTTGCTTTGATATTTTGGATGCTTTGAAATATGCTTCTTTTATATCTGGATTTTCTTGTTCGGTTCTCATTTCATATTCCATGTATTTCATCCATGCTTATTGAGTCCAGATCTTCTCTTTCTTCTAGTGTTGATATCTTAGGGTCAAATCTCATAAGAAGAGATCTTAGTGCCTTTTGAACAATTACATATTCTTCGATTTCTTCTCCCAATCCTATGATTGCATTTACTGTTTCATCAGCTCGTAAGAAATAAGTTGTAATATTCTCATATTCCTTCATCTTTAGTTGTTCGAACCGACCTCTGTAACTTTGAAGCTTTGCTGCTTTGACTTTTGAATCTCCTTCATAAATATTTTGAAGTTTGTCCCAAATCTCTTTAGCAGATTTACAATGTATAACTTTGGTGAATACCGATTCAAAAAGACCATTCAGAAGTGCATTTGTGGCTTTGGAATTATTTTGACCAATATTCATTTCTCTTTCATTTGTCGGCGGAACTATTGGTTCTTTGTATCCATCTACAACTGATTGCCAAATTTCAAATCCTTGTGCCTGTATATATGTTTTCATCCTTCTACTCCAAAATGCATACTTTTGTCCATCAAACTGTGGTATTCCATTTTTATACATGTTGTTTCTCTCCATGATCTGCCTTTTAGTGGTTAAACTGATTTCTGAAGGAACCTGCTTTGATACCAATTGTTGGATTACTGAGAGGGGGGGTGAATCAATAATAGATCAATTTAATCCTTTTTAACCATATAATGCAAGTGTTATTTCAGTGTATTATTATCATCCAATAATTTCAGAGTAAATAAACAATGAATAAATGAGCAATCATACACATACATAGTACACAAGTGTTTTTACATGGAAACCCAAAGTGAGAGAAAAACACAAAGTGATTTTTATTATATGTATTGAAGAATTACATTCTTTGAAAGCACCAACTTCTTTTGTTTTCCAGCTGCAACTTGAAGAAGGCTCCAACCCCCTAGTTTCCCAGCCTACAACCTGAGGGAAGCTCCAACTCCCCAATTCTCTGGCTACAACCAGAAGGAGGCTACAACCCCCTATGTTCTTCGGCTACAACTGTAAGGTGGCTACAACCACCTGTCCTTGCCCCATCCAACCTCCCTGACGTAGAAGTAGAATTATGGAACCACTGTCACACTATCACTATGATATATACCACTATACAATTGTGCCAACTTGTACCACTGACCCGCAACCAACCTATACTACTGTCGTGCAATCAACCTGTACATGAACTGAAAATGTATCAACCAAAATATAACAAATACACGACCTATAGTTTTGTAGCACATGTATGTATGTGCCCTACATGTTGTGCAACCCACGTATGTAGGTGACCAAACTGTTATGCAGCCTGCATATGCCTTCTGAAAACTAGGGTTTTCTTTCTTCCGAAAATTTTTGACCCTCTGTAACTTCTTTCACATAGATTTGTAACCTGTCACTGTATCCAGACTGTATATGTACACTGTGCATGCATCCTCATACATAACCTTTACCTAAAAAATCTATATCTCTCTCTAGTCATGTGCCATAAGTGTGTGTAACCATGAACAAGTATAATAACCTTCACATGATCTAGACTTCAAACCCTTTCTGATATTCAGCCTCTCAATACATCGACCAATACAAGCTCTCAACCATGTACCACAAAAACCCTTAGCCATATGCCAAGAAATACAAGATGTGCCTCAACTATAACAAGAAGTATCAATGATAAATATACTAGCATCGTATATCTATATATCTGAATTATACAGAAAATCCCATGCAACCACTAGTCTCTCTAGGGAGAATCCTCAAATCTCCATAACTATTTCTCATGCATACATCAAAATCCAACTATTCATAGAAATAAGACATACCTTTTGAACCAATGGATAGATCTGATGTATCTGAGCACTATAGACCTTCCTGGGAGCTTGATTTCAGAGTCTAGAACCTACGCATATTCATCTTCTCAAGTTTCCATGGCTTTACCCACATGTACGCACCCTAATACATTTCCATCCCACGTATGTGCACACACTAATACACTGTCAGCCCACATATGTACACACCCTAATACACTGTCAGCCTGCGTACGCCTTAGAAATTAGGTTCTTTTAATATTCGTTGTAATTCTGAAACTTTCACCATCAACCCTTCATACTACCTCAGACTTTCACAACTTCAAATGTATCAATGAGTACTTGCAATAAGCCTTACACAACAAAATATATTCAATATGTTCAAGCGTGATTAAATGAGAGAGCCTTGCCTCTTATTTATACTTTCATGTAGCATCCCACTTTCCTTATTTTAGGGAGTTCTCCATTAACTTTATTATTTAAATAATTTCTTTTGCAAACACTTTGACTTTTGGGGGCTTTTACATGACTCGTGAGGGTTCTCCAACTTCACATGGCCATAAATCTCTAACCGTGAGGAGTTATGTGACGTTCCACATACCACCGTAAATGGAATGACATGTACTATCCATCTAGAATAGTCTTACCTATAAATATATCAAAACTCATACCATTATCCATCAAACAAACTTGGGTTCATTACCCAAACATTTGTGCTACCGAACTTTCTTCAAGCATTGACATCAATGACAACCAACCCAATTAATCAACAATACTTCCAACACGTAGGCTTATACAAAACAAAGAGATAAGAACACTAAGTACCCGGATTTGACCCCATAGGTCCAAAAAAACTTCCATATAAAACAAAACAACACTATCTCTTAAGATAAGTCAACAAGTAAGATCATCAAGATAACATGTCGACAAATACATTAATAAAGATTTAAGAATAGGGTAGGGCCCTCATTCCCTCTTCCCACTAGTTGTAAACAATATTTCCTTCTTGCATCTGGGGTTCCTTCTTGGATAAATCGACTGCCTCCTTATTGATATCTCTGTAAATGTTAGTGAACATGGTTGTCCTAAAAGATTTACTAAGGTCTTTGATTCTATCTTTCCAACACTCCAAAAATGTGTAGATATAGGATATGCAGTCGCGAAGCCAGTGTTAAAGTTTCCCACACTCCCAAAATTTCGACCCTAGTATTTGTGCCTGGTCCGCAATTGAATGTCCACTTAAAGACCGTATGGTCATTGATACTAAGGACCCATCCTACTCCACTTAGTTGATCGTTTGATTGATTTACTCTGTCAAACCATCCCGTTGTAAAACCCTCTTGAGTCATTGTAAAAGTGGATTTGGTAACCGACGCTTTTTTTATATCCCCGTGTCTACCAAATCCTCCAAGAGTCTTGCATACAACCGAGTGGATAGAGGGTCTACCATTCTCAAATAAAACTTTGTTGTGTTCCAAACACACATGCCAACTAATGAGAGAGGGCAGAGTAGGGTGCAAAGAACACTATCTTAGCCAACTTTCGAAGTAAGAGTTCAGATAGGAGCCTGTCCACAAAGTCTTTAAACTAAGGGATTTTTTAATCCTGAACCAAACTTGTTGTGTAAAACAATAATTGACCAATAGGTGCATAACTATCTCAGGCTTCTTTAAGCATAATGAGCACATACTAGGTCTTGACCATCCTCTACTTTGCAAATTATCCCAGGTAAGAATTTTGTTTTCCACAAATAACCAAGTGAATAATTTTATTTTGGGTGCAAGGTCCCAAGTCCACAATTTATTCCTCCATAAACCAATGGGTTGGGGCCAAAGTTTTGATGATAAGGCATTATAGACATTTTTGGCAGTGAGAGTTCCCGATCCATTTCAGTTCATCTAGTCTGTCCTGCAATTGAACACCCAATCAAATTAGAGACCTGCAGAATGAGTCCCATTCAATCACCTATTCTCCCATGAGACCAAGGTCATCGCTTGATTTCCATCGAGCACAGATCGTTCCTGGTCGAACCGTTCCTCTAGCATGAAAGAGGAAGTAAATGTTTCTCCACTTTAATGAAACTAGGAGTTCTTGACAGAGAAGAGATAAATTTCCCATGCCCAGAATCTTATCCTTTCCAATAATTATAGAATGTCTAGATCCTAGACTCCAACTCAACCAATGAGTTATTAAATTTAAAGACTTAAATAGGTTTCTCTAGGTCTAAGAGGCATTTGAAGTTCTTTGAGTGGCCGATCTCATCTAAGAAGACACTGAGATATATGATGGAATATATTTTTCCTTTATGACCCTATGAAAAAATATGTTCATCAGTACTCGCCACAGGGTTTTTGCTGTTAGTGGTCTGTTAAAAAGGTAAATGTTCCTTAATCCCCAACCACCAAAGTTCTTTGGTTTTTCAATGATCTCCCATTTTCAAAGATGAATATTCTCCTTAACACTACTACCCAACCAAAGGAAGTTGAACATTAATTGTCTGATCCTACTGAGTACTGATGACGGGATACTTGACAAAGACATCCAATAAACATGTGTGCTCTCAAGTAATGCCTTTATAAGTACAAAGATACCTCCTAAGGAAAGCCATCGGTTGCACCAATAGCCGATTATTTTTTCAATCTTTGCGATTAGCCAATGCCAATATTCAACCTTATAATTTACAAGCTTGAGAAAGTAGCCAAGATACCTAAAACCATCAGTTAGATCCACAAACTTGTATGGAAATATTTCCTTGTAAGAATATGAGTCCTCCTGATTAATTCTAGGATAATGCAAAGTTGAATTGAGAGGGTTCACCATCAGTCCCGTCGCCTTGCAATTTTTCTTTAGAATGGTTTTGATTTCATTCCATTCCTGAAGCGAATCCCTATTCATGATGAGAACGTAATCCAAACAAAAGAGACTGAGTATCTTAATCATTCTAGAGACCTTGATTCCCGTCAAATTCCCTTCGACTTGTCCTTTTCTTGAGGAGTTAACTGAGACCTTCCATCAATAAAATAAACAACAAGGGGGATAAGGGATAGCCTTGTCGTAAACATTTGCCACTCTGGAAGAAAGAAGTGGTCCCTCCGTTAATCAATACTGCAAATGAATTTGTGTTAACACAACTCATTATCCAATTTTTGGTCGAAAGACCAAAACCTGTTTGTATTAAAGTCAACCGCAAAAAGTCCCAATTAATACAGAACAATCATATGCATTCTATAAATCAAGCATAAAAATCATGGCCTTTAATTTTTTCAAATTAATAATGAGGATACATTCTTGAGTAGTTTCAATTGCATCTAGGATTTGTCTACCCTTTAGAAAACCTAGTTGCTCTCCCGAAAGAGACCGAGAAAGAACATGTTTAATCATGTTTGCGATGAGCTTTGTGATAATTTTATAAGTCAGATTACATGGGCCTATAAGTATGAAGTCTCCAAAAGAAGTAGTCTTGTTGAATTTTGGAATAAGATAAAGGAAGGTCAAGTTTAAGGACCTAATCACTTCACCTCTTCACCTAGATTCCTCTACCGCCTCCAAGAGGTCATGCCCTACCAGCTCAAAAAAGGATATGAAGAATTCGACCATCCACCCATCAAGCCTCAGACTCTTTTCCTTGGAAAAAACTTTTAGGACAACAAGAAATTTCTCTTTGGTACAAGGTTTTTCAAGAAAATGACTATCCTCCTCATCGACTAAGCGGGGGAAGAGCCGAATTGTTCTTACATGTTCCATAATTGTGTTTAGTCCCGAGACCACATAGAACTCTTTGAAATGTCTATTTTCTTCTTTTAATAGTGATTCCTGTCCGGAATGAACCAGTTCGTTCTCATCTTGGATCTCCCGAATATATTTACGATTCCTTCTATGACTAGCGAACTGATGGAAAAATTTTGTATTTTGGTCTCCACTTTTTATCCAAATCGCTCTGCTCCGCTGTCTCCATAACTCCTCTTCTGCCTAAATAATATTATTGCATTCTTACTCTAGTAAATTTATATGATGGTCTGAATCTGTAGACATCAAACCCCAGGCTTTATCCTGGTAGTAGACCTCAAGGTCCTCCTCAAGCTTATCTAACTTTAAGTGCTTCTGGAATCTTTGATATTTAGCTCACAATTTCACTTGGTTTTTTAACTGTTTGAAATTCCATACCAATATTTTTCGGGCCATTGTTTCATCCAAGAATGTCTGTTCATTCCAAACCTCTTGCACTATATGTTTGACATCCTCTTCCCCCATCCACATCGGATTCAACTTGAATGGATATGCTACAGTATAATGATTGTTGTCTAGTTGGAGTAAAAAAGGGGCATGGTATGATATGTAAGGGGAGGCGACCCTAGACCTATGTCTTCCAACAGTGAAAATGAGATCCTCCGACGAATATACTCGATCCAATATTTTGGAGATTCCTTCTCGCTCGATTCTACCATTTCTCCATGTGTGTACAACTTTATCTAGTATGATGTCGACAAGATGATTTTCCTGAAAAATACCCTTGAAAAACCCCGACATCGGGTCCAATTTTGCTGAGTCACCCCAGACCTCTCTAGCATTGATTGTGAAGTTTAAATCCCCTACTACAATTAAATTGTCCCAAAATGTTTTTCTCTCTGTACAAGTTTTATTGGATTAATCGGTGAGTGCAGACAGAAACAAATCTCCCTAGTTTCACCACAAAACTAGAACAAAACAAGACAGTGCACTACTTTTTCCTTAGATTTCAATTATCAAATGAGAAATGGATCTAGGACATACCTTTTAAATATCGAAGATCTGAATTCGTCAATGCAATCCAAGCTCCGTCGTAAGGCTTATGGAGAAATATATGCAAAGAAACACAAACAAACAAAGGCAAGAATAACATAGTCTATTTGATATGAAATTGTTTACATGATCAAGGAATCATACAATATGGACAAATAACATTCATATAGGAAAGAAAAGTATATCTGTATTAAAGAATGTGGAAGAAAGATACAACCTGATGCCTTGATGTTGTTAGGTTCCTTCCAACAGTTCCTTGCTTCCCACACACTTATACTCCATGGATTTTGAGACTAAAGATCTGATAGCTACTCACAATATATTTTGACAAAGCAAAGCTCAAAGCCAACATAGGCTCCAAAAAATCCAAGCTACAAAACCCAAGCTAAATTCCCAATCTCCAAAGCTAAATTTCTCCATGAGATCTCCTCTCCTTTTATAAGCTGGAGAGGATAAGGTGAGGAGGTTAGGATTATCCCACTAAATCATGAAAGAGAGTAATCCCCAAACTGTTCGGAGGCCACCTCACCATAGAAGATTCTCCTTATATAAGCACCGAGAAGATTCTCATTTTTCCCACGTACAAAAATTGTTGCACCCTAGCTATAGTGCAACTTGCGACGACGTCCCAGTCTAGCTTTAGAGTAGGGTGCAAAAATCAAGCATCGCCACACCCTACGTATAGTGCAGCCTGCGACGATCTTCCTTAATAGGGTTTTTACAAAGGAAAATACAATTTCTTCTCTCAGGCAAAGTTCTTCTCCCTTCTTTCTTCAGGAATTCAGGCCATTGATCCTTCTAAAGAAAAAGGATAGGTTTACATCATTAACGGTCATAAGAGTGAAAAAAATAATGTGTAACAGAGAGCCCCCCAAAGTATGAAGTTAGAACAGAGTGATAGCTGAAATACTTTGTCGAGTGTGTGTAGGGAACAAGGAACACATCGGTCAGAAACCTGCCAACAAACAAGGAAATACAGTACAATAATATATCATCACTGAGGTAGGCATTACCATACTCATAATACAAATGACTCAAAGCATAAATGCTGACATGAAAATATCCATGTCAAGTAAGACAGGTCATGGCCACCAAACATACACTGTGGATCCATGCCAATATGACTCAAATCTGAACATAGCCACCAAAAATACACTGTGGATCTATGTGTTAAAGACTCAAATTTGAACATAGCCACAAGACATACAATGTGGATCTATGCAACAGTACAAACTGAATATACTCCAACGCAACCTGAATCTATCAGAAAAGATCCAGGGTCTTCATCTCCACCACTCTATAGTATGAATCTAACCATGTGAATACATGTGTTGAACTTGAACATGGTAGAAACCACTTGATTACCGGTCATTAGTGAATACCATTAACAAGTGCGAGGGAAATCACCATTAACATCAATGACTCCCAAGGTACACTAGTACAATCCAACAAATGTGAATTAATGAGTTGAAGTCAAACACTCAACGAAATCTCCCAATCAGGTGTCAATAATGAAAACCCACTGTCGAAAGCGAGGAAACCTGCCATTGAGGCATGCAAGTTCCAAGGTACCAATTAGTTTCTAAGTCTAATTCCTAGATAATGAGTTGAAGTTGATAGGAAAAGACTCGTCACAGGAGGGCCTTAATGTATCCCCCATCAAAGACACGAAACAGGTAACAAGATTTGAAGTAGATCAAAGTAACAAGTGATTTAGGATTGACACAGAGATGTCTAACACAATAGAAGGCTTAAGGATTGTATAAATGGCTGACGCAATAGAAGGATTTCCGGTTTAAAATTCTCTTTGAACATATTGACGACACAACAACTGTCTTGGAAACATTGACTCAACAACAGGTATCACAGACCAATTTGTAATCTTATAAAGGAGTATGGTAAAGAGACAAGTGAATTTTCCAACCTAGACACAAAGCGAGTGAAAGGGTGGCATGTTCAAAAGTGACTCTTCCATGGAATACAGGTTTAGATACAATTCTTTTCCAATTCCCCCCCCACCATTTCTGGAGAGTACCTCTTTATTTTTACACAAGATTGAGGAGGATAACATATGCTTGTAGATGTAAGCTCATCTTTCGGATGAGTCCCTCGAAGTATGTTTAACGAACCCTAAGATGGAGTGGATCAGTCCCATATGGGCCTTTCGATGTTTGTTTTATGAGTCTAAAGAAAGAAAACTCAAGGGTTTTTCATGTTTAGAGAGTCTGAAAAACACTTAAAGAGAACTCCAAAAAGTCCTTTTTCGTAAAGTAGTCTGATGAGACCGAAAAAGAGATAAACTACTGCTCAACAAACGTTTTCTTAAAATAATTTAACGAGCGTGAACAGAACAAGATCACCCGACAATATTTTCATGTTTAGAGAGTCTAAAAAGGGCTTAAAGGGAACTCCATGGGGTTCCTATTTTGTATTACCTTTACGAGTCTGAAAAAGTGATAAAAGTATACTCGACAATCTTTTCATGTTTAGAGATTCTGAAAAGAGATTAAAGGGAACTTCAGGGAGTTCCTTTTTCGTATAACCTTTATGAGTCCGAAAAAGTGATAAAATTATACTCAATTATATTCTCATTGATTTACGAGCATGCGAAAGAAAAAAGACTAAGCTCGAGATTCTTTTCATTTTTATGCAAGCTTAAAACAAAACAAAACTATGCTTGGGATAGACTTTATTTTTTACACAAGCTCAAACTAGCCAAAACTATGCTTGGACCTGGTTTCATTTTTACACAAGCTTGAACCAGAGGAAACTATGCTTGAGGTAGGTGGTTTCATTTTTACACAAGATTGAACCATAGAAAACTATGCTTGAACTTCCCAACACATAACACAGGGATGGTTGGTACTTAGCCCCCAGCTTAAGAAACTAGTGGCATAACTTCAGCATGAAGTCCAAAGGTTGAAAGAATTCCCCCCCAAGCTTTGATTCGTCCAACAACATAGGTGGATAAAATGAAGCTTCAAATACTATACATAACAAAGTACTTGACTCAATCGAAGAGGGGGAAAATCTATTTCATTTTTTAACGAGATTGACACAGAAACAAAAACTATGCTTGTGAATTTGGGTTCAATCCCTAGACCTTTGTATCATTTTTTAACGAGCATGACATAGGAGAAGAACTATGATTGTAACATATGTTTCATTTTTTAACGAGGTTTCCATAGAGATGCAAAAACTATCCTCATAACCTTTGTTTCTTTTTTTAATGAGGTTTCCACAGATACAAAAAACTATCCTCACAACTGGTTTCATTTTCTAACGATCTTGAAATCAGAAAATCATGCTCAAAGATGGTTTCATTTTTTAATGAGTTGGAAATCATAAAACCATGCTCAACAGACTATTCTTGATCATGGCTTCCAAGAGGACAATGCTCTGGAAGGACACCATGTCAAGGGACAAAACTCAGTCATGGCTTCCAAGAGATCTTCACTTGACGGAAGAAACACACTCTGGAAGGAACATATGTCGAGGGTCATGATAGGGGTAAGGAGGTTAGGCTCCAATAGCCCTACCGAAGAGATCACCATGTCAACTACCAGATCCAAGTCATAAGAGACTGAGATTACAACGAGAGGCTCATCTTCATCGACAACTTAAGGCATGGGAGACAATGCCACATAATTAACCTGTGGCGGGGGCGATACCGTCTGCATATAAGAACCATTTAGGGAGGTCATTGGGTTGACAGTCAAGTCGGGACCAACAAACAAAAGCTTATTAATAATCACCACTCTTCCATCATGTAGGAAAGATATCACACGAAAAAGAGTGGACACAATAGATTTCATGGCATAGACATAATCTCGCCCAAGGAGTAAATTGAAATCCAATGGGTCTTGGACTACCATGACGTCAATAACGACAATTTTCCCTCCCAAAGTTATAGGAAATTGAGGAAGGACCCCTAAAGGGTGACTTATTCTTCTGTTAAAAGATAACAAACTCTGCATAACCGACACAAGCTGAGGATAACCCAAATCTTGTCAAGCAATAGAGGAAAAAATACTAATGGATGAACCTTCATTTATCAGTGTCTGAGGAACGTCCCGACCACAAACCTGTATTGTAATCTTTAAAGGACTGTGAGAGTGAAGACAAGATCCATTTAGCACACCCCAATTAAAAAGGATGGCCTCATTACTTGGAGGGCGTTCTATGGTAGATTTTGTATCAACAAGAAAAACATGGGCAGTATCAGGTTTAATCTCGAGCGGGAGAGTAGGATCGACTGATAATGAAATCAAATCGACCACTTGGGTTTCATTATCCAAGGGGAGAATGGGGTCGATGGGTGGAAACAAATAGGCCGCTTGAATTGCACTCCCTAACGGGAGAGTGGGATTGACCGAGGCTGGGATCAGATCGACCACTTTGTTAATTGGTTCGACTAAGGACGTGACGAGATTGAGTACATGATCAACCAGATTGACTGACGAAGGGGCCAGATTGATCATTCCATCAACTACAGGTGGGTCAAGAGTAAGCTTGCGATAAGCAACTGGAAGTTGAGGTTTTGAAATAGTCATGTCTTCTAGTAATTTTGAGGCTTCATCCATACAAGGGAAAAGGTGAGTTTGATGACTCCCTCTGCATAACATACACGAGAACTTGACTCTACTTTTATTCTTCCCAACGGTATCCTGACTAGTTGATGGGAGTTCATCAACATGTTCTTCATAGGATGACGACATGGGTTGGAAAGGGTGTGTAGACCATGCTTCTATTACCTTGGATAGACTAGGGCAATCCTTAAGAATATGGCTACCCTTACAAATCTTGTAAGGGTACTTGGGCTTACAGGTTGTTTGGGTGATCTTGGAATCATCAACACTCCCAACACGATTATCAGTAACTGGTGGTTTTCCAACATGTTTAGAAGTGGTTGGAATTTTGGACCCTTATTTTTTTTTTCTTCTTCTTCTTATGCACCAGGTTACTAGTTGTAGATCTTTCACTCAGCGAATAAGATGAAACAGAAGAAGACCTTGCAAGTGAAGAAGGCGAAGAATATCTTACTGGTGAAGAAGGTGAAGGATCAGCATGAGGTTGATGTTCTTGGGGGGAAGTGCTTACAACTGAAGCACTGACTGCATTCGGGATTACCTGAGTGGAAAACAACCATACCGATAATTCAATTGTGACACATGGAAGGCTCAAAGTAGCCATGTGAGGAGGACCAATGTTTCCATAAGAAGAAAAAGAAAAAGGTTCCCCTGAAAAAGGGGTTCCTTCATTGGTCGTTCCGGGAACTGACACCATTTAACACAAATCCAACCTAGAGTCTGCTAGGGAAAACAAACAACACACACTAAAAATCTAGTAAGCAAGCAAGCAAACAAAACCTTCTCACAATGAACACACTAGTTGGTGATGAAATTCAACGTCTTGGGAACAATGTAAGAAGGGGATGAGATAGAGTGGGTGGAAAAGTTACGTTTACAACCTGCTTAATGAACTTACACCCTGGTGCAAGATTGCACACATAATCATGGGTATACCCTCCAAGGAGACCGAGTGAGTTTGGCCAACGTCGATTCCAGGTACCGTGAAGACTTTCCCCTCCATAGTCACCTCGTGCAAACACCCTAAAGAGATAGGCCACTAAGGTTACCAACTACAACAATGATGCCTGGGGAAACATTCGATAGTCCGATCCACGTGCAAGGGCGAGGTATCTAGCCCGAAATAAACTTGAAATGCTTTCACTCATCATTGTGGGTATACCTTCAAGTGATCCCCATTATACGCGCAATCTCTACACCAAGACCAACAAATCAGGGTGAGTAACTCTTCCAGTCTCAATGCGAGCAAAGGTTTGACCCTTGTGTGAGAAGGGCTTCTGAGGAAAAAATGTAGCAAATGGATTTGAACACTCCCTAACTCAAGATTCTATGTTTGTTTGCAGCTTTGGAAAGTTATCTTTCACACCTATTCCAAATCCCTACAACTAATCTAGTGTAGGTTTGCTACAAGAAAATATAAAAATGTCTAATCAATTTTTATAAACGCTTAATTTTTAAGGTTGTTTTTACTCAAGAGGAAAATGGCATGGACTAGATGATGTTTTGACCAACTCTAAACAATGCAAAGAAATGAGAATGCAAATATTTCACTTCGATGAAAGGTATATTACGAGAAGGAGAAAACTTTTATCATTCCTAGATGCACAATGTCCCAAGATTTTATTAAACTCATAAATATCAAGATCTTCAAGAAATGAGCCAAAGAGACTGTACACCAATACATGATTCATGGCCCCCCTTGCCATGAGGGGGGATTTGTTTTCAGAATTCAAGATAAAAAATGCCAAAAACCATGCAATTTCGCTACTTCAAATGAAATGATGATCCCAAACTAATATAAAGCAAGAAATTATTTTTTTTGTTTCAAAGAGACACTAAAATCAAGAGCGAGTTTCCTCAAAACAAAAGCAACCCAAACTAAGTTTCTCTTTTAACATGAATTATTCAGAAAAAGCAATGTTCTTTCACTAAACAATTCTAAAGGAAAACAATGCTTTGTAACTGAAAGACACTCAAAGCAAGAGACCAAATCTTTCAAAAGCACACAAGCTAAAACAAAGAAAAGAAGGATAAAAGCAGATTCAACGTTGTCAAGCAGACTGTAAACAGACCCAACAAATCACCCCAAACACTTATCACAGATCTGGGTAAGGAAAAACCACCAAAAGCTAAAATTTTCCCAAATCGTCATAGGCTATAAGACCAACACAGAGCGACGATCCCGGGTCGCCACAGGCTAGAGAAAAAATACAGTGCGGCATCGCCGCACTGTGTCAAAAAGGAACGATGCATTGATCATAAGTCATCGCATTGTCCCTCAAGGCAGGGCGTGGCGAACAAACAAAAAATGGAAAAAATAAAGAATCATGAAGGTTTTCCAATGAATTACAGTCAGAGAGTCAAGCCGGATCTCCCAGTGACTTAGAAAATAGAACCCAAGCAATCAAAGCAAGAAATAAATACAAACTAGGAAAACAATCTGTTGTCCAGTATGGTCACCAATTTTGTTATTGGATTAATCGGTGAGTGTGGACATAAATAGATCTCCCTAGTTTCACCACAAAACTAGAACAAAACAAGACAGTGCACTACTCTTTCCTTAGATTTCAATTATCAAATGAGAAATGGATCTAGGACATACCTTTTAAATATCAAAGATCTGACTTTGTCAATGCAATTCAAGCTCTGTCGTTAGGCTTATGGAGAAATATCTGCAAAGAAACAAAAGCAAACGAAGACAAGAATAACAAAGTCTATTTGATATGAAAATATGTACATGATCAAGGAATCATACAATATGGACAAATAACATTCATATAGGAAAGAAATGTATATCTGTATTAAAGAATGTGGAAGAAATATACAACCAGATACATACAAAAATCGTCGCACCCTAGCTATAGTGCATCCTACGATGATGTCATAGTCTATCTTTAGAGTGGGGTGCGACGATCAGGCATCACCACACCTTGCGTATAGTGAAGCTTGCGACGATCTTCCTTAATAGGGTTTTTACAAAGTAAAATACAATTTCTTCTCTCAGGAAAAGTTCTTCTCCCTTCTTTCTTCAGGAATCCAAGCCATCGATCCTTCTAAAGACAAAGGATAGGTTTACATCATTAATGGTCATAAGAGTGACAAAAATAATGTATAACAACAAGGTCCATATTCAAAAGGGAGATCTGCCTTTTATCCTCTAAACAAGCACCTGTCATAAAAATACCACCACAACTTAAAAATGGAGTGAGTTCAATCTTGTAAAAATCCCAAGCCACTAGAAGTCCCCCAAAATTGCCAAAAGAACTAATAGCACAAATCATCCAGGATGGTCATAAAGTATTCATAAAAATTCTTGCTTTCTTCTCATCTACCAAAGTTTCTTGAAAGAAAATAATATCAGGTTGAGTTCTAGAAAGTAATCTGTGAAGGGAAGCAATTTTTGGGGCCCCTCCCACCCCCTTGATGTTTAAGGAGAGAAGAATCATGATTTTCCCTGGCTAGGGATTTCATGCCTCTAAACGCCCCATTATTAGAGATGATATAATTTTGTGTATAAGTGGTGGTAGAACAAGAGCCTTATTTCCTACGAGAACTTATGGTTTTAATGGGGATATATGTTTCCCCAAACTGCTTGACCAGGAAAAATCCTTCCCTGTTTCCTCCCCAATCCGTCCCACTTAACCTGCATCGCTAGTTTGACCCGCTTGTCTAAAAAACATTCTCCCCTGATAGGTGGGAAGTGGAGTAGGAGTCATGGTCTCTTTGTAAGAAGGATCAGGGTGTCAAGAACCGCTCCTAAATAAATTTCACCAATCTTAGACTCCCTAAATCCCAGATTAATGCAACATCTCCCCATGAGCTCCATGGGAGGTACCTCTTCCCCCTGAAGGTCCTCATAGGGTGTTTCATTGGTTGGATCCCCCCCCCCCC
>ML794367.1:271158-296087 GCA_009831015.1 Picea engelmannii
CAAGAGTCTGTAACCGCCCCGGTAAAGCTTTGTTCTGTCACTAGCGGTGTAAGCAGGATGAACCTCAGCTTCCAGAATGGAGGGAGGATCCATAGAATCACATTCCTAGGCTGACAAAGAGTAATAAAGAGAGGGACAATACTTTTTTAACTTACTGACTATAGTGTCTTGCAACGATGGCGATCTAACGTCCTCCTCAGCTACGATGAAATCCCCTTTCTCATAATATTCCACCCTCGAGAGTCACATAGATGCACCTTTCTAATCATGGATGCTTCAGACTCCTCCTCCACCATAAGACTCTAACAATCCCTCTACAAGTGACCAGTTCTTCGACAGATGGAACATCTGAAAGGGACTCCTAAATAGTCCAGTTTTTTACCCAGGATTCTCCCCCTCCAATCTATTCAATAGACTCTAATAATCCACTATGGATATCTATTTCCACCAAAACCTTCCTGGTACGTTCATCAGGCGTCTTAATAGTTGCTTCATCCACTTTTATGAAGTGACATAGCTCATTTCCAATGGATTCTAGAGACTTGGCGTTCCAGAGTTGTAATGATAGACTTGATAATAGCACCCGAAGATGGAAAAACTGGAAGTATTCTATTACCACGTCAAAAAAAAACCCTCCAACGTTTTAAGATGAGGTTGATGCCATCGATAACCCACAAATTTTCTAAAACAACCATAGAATCTTCTATGGATTTGAAAATGAATCCAAACCAACCCCTGGAAAGAGTCATAACTTTTGGCGTGTAACCAAGCATGGGAGCCCACAAAGAACTCACCCAGTCTGGTAAACTTTGTTTGCACAAGGTTCGATAAGAGAGATGCCCCATCAGTGCACAAAGAGGAAAATTGTAGGACTCCTCCAGTCTGATGTCACCACCAAGTACCATCCTCTGTTTCAACATGTTTGGTTTCCATGCTTTCAATGAAGGGCCTTTCCCTCCCTGGGATATGTGAACTCTCCCTCCCGAGCTTCTAGGATGAGTAAACCTCCCTGCAGTTTCTTGACGACCCACAAAGTGCACTGAAAAACCTTCTTGGCGAGAAATCCACCCTCCAGGGAAATGTGATATGGGTTTCAGAGGAAGTGAAATGGGCCCACCTCTTGTTGAAATTGATGGCTTTGTAGTGAGCTTTGCATTTGTCAGTTTTTTTATTTGAACTCTAGTTATAAATCTCAGCTCATCATATGAGGCAAATAGTCTGACACTATTCCAAATAGCCTCGTCCTTCGTACCCATGAGTGCGCTGACCTCAACTTCCATTTGGAATCTTCTCCACCCAGTAGACCCCTGCCACGCAATGGTCCTTCATACCTTCTCAAACTAGCAGCTAGTCTCGACCAGAGTTTTTAGGAGATCACTATTAAACTATGAGTTAAAGCTTAGGTTCTTGATATTTTCGCCAGTCACTTCTCAGTGAATCTGTACCACCAATGTAATAAATAATGCAGATCTTCCTCTCTGCCATTTTAGAGCTTCCTCTCGTCATCCTATTCTAAAAAAAAATTCTTAGAGATTAAAGAACTTGCATAAGTCTTTTCTCCTTATTTTCATTTGAGACCGATATTATTTAGATCTCAAAGCACTTGCATAAGGTTTAAAGGTGGGTTGAAGCTTCTAAACCCTAAGCACATACTTAAAAAAATTCAAATCTGATTTAAAGGAGGAATGAGTTTCTAAAAACCCTTCAAAATTTCAGAGCTCTTAACTTCTATAACACTCCCAGTGTTAACCTCTTAAGAAGACAATTGTGCAAATGTACAATTAAATAAAATTTATACCTTTATATGTTTTAATCCATCTTAAGAAAAGTGTGAGGTTGCACATATATATTTAACAAGAATGGTTGCAAAGAAACCTAGTCCCTTCGTATTGCAGGGTGACACCTCATGGCACCAAGTTCAACAATTCTTATTTGGCGGGATTATCACTTGGTTCAGTATCCAGAGCGTTCTGGCATTATCACGAGGTCACAAATGTGTTGCGGCATAAACGACAAGGCTTCTCTGTGGTTGGAATTGGAAGCTTTCTCCAGATATTAACCTTGTAGTAGTATCTGGCCCTTCATAATGTAATAATGTTTTAAATAACCCTGTCGCAATATCACTCACATGGGCTGGTGCATCAACGTCTGTTAAGCTATACTCTTTCCTATTCAAGTATGCGCTTGATCATATATAATGTGAGCGCTCGACCCGCTTACATGTGGATCATGTCAATCTAAGGTCCCTAAGCTGAATAAAGGCTCTTGGCATCCCTCACAATGAATCATGTGCAGTAATTGTGAATCAAATATTGCATTCATCCTATCAGTCAAGTGTGGAGGGTCTAAATTGCTACAATCCAACATTATGCCTAATGGGTTCTTGGATTCCGAACGTAGTGTAGAAATTTCAATACAAATTAAGAATTTCCTGCGATTCTCCTGATCTAACAATTATATGCCACTGTTAAATACATAATCGCTTCTACTAATATTCTTGTGGAAAATTAAACCATGATCACAAAGTGAAATATCAAGAACACATAACACAAGTTTTATTGGGAAAGCGTAAAAATAAAAACCCCATTATCATATATTATGTATATCATGAATCATGAAACAATCTCATACACAACTCTAATCCAAGAGCTCTCAATACAATACAATCGTCTCATAGTGTCATACAAAAATTCAGCAAATAGATGTGCCAATTCTTTGTGTCTAGAAAACCTGCCTCCTCTGCACAATCCCTTGCAATTAGAATTCTCACAATGAATTCAAATTGCCTAGTTTGCACATGCTCATGAGCATATCTACTGTATGTGTGATTGCAAGAGTGCACTTCACTCAAATCACAACTGATATCCAAACTGTCCCTTTCACCTGTTATCTCAACTAGGTCTCCACTGGATCTCACATGCATGTAGTTAACTGTGGTGAATCTTCAGTTGCATGTGAGTTCATTGATTGTGAATTAATGAATAATTAATTCACTGAACCCTCACTAGTGCAAGTTTAGTTACAACTAGTACAACTGGTCTTAACTCACTTAACTGAGTTAAACTACTTCACAACTCTCATAACTACACTTATAATTTTGTCACAAATCCAACTCACTCAGTTATAAATGAGATAATATATTAATATTTATTGTCCACTTTATTTAAGGGAAAAGTAAATTAGACACATGTTTCTTGTTGAATTTTCAACACTCCCTCTCAACAAGAAAGGGATTATCCTTCACCCCAATCCTATCTCTATGATATTCAAATTTTCTCCTGGTGAGCGCCTTCGTCAGAATGTCTGCATCCTGATCTTCCGTAGGAATGTATTGAAGCAACATGATCTTCCACTGCACACAATCTCTGCGATGATGATACCGAATATCTATATTCTTAGATCTGTCATGAAACACATGATTAATTGAGAGTTTAATGAAACTCTGATTATCACAATGAATCATTGTCAGATCTAAATGAGAACCAAACAAACCAACCAATATCTTTCTCATCCAGATAGCCTCACATGCAGCTTGAATCGCTGCCATGTATTCCACTTCTGTTGAACTAAGTTCCATGGATCTTTGTTTCCTGCTATACCGAGAAATAGTTGTAGATCCGATACTAAAGATCCCCCCTGATGTGCTCTTTCTGTCCGTTGGGCTGCCTGCGCAATCTGCATCCGTGAAGCCATGCAACTTCACCTCATCCGTTTGTCTGTACCATAATCCATACTTATATGTGCCCTTCAGATATCTCAGGACATGCTTACCCGCCTTCCAAAAGAGTTTGGTAGGCTTAACCATCGCTTGACTTAGTTGGTTAACCGCATAGAAAATGTCCAGTCTCGTGTTCACTAAATACATTAGTGAACCTACTAACTGTCGATAGACAGTAGCATCCACTGCCTCTCCAGAAGTAGCATCCTCTTTCCTCTAGTTTCCTGGAAGAGGAGTATCCATGGGTTTGCAGCCCTCCATGTGAAACTTACCCAGTATCTCTCTTGCATACTTGCCTTGAGACACAAAAATTTCACCATCTCGCTGCCATATTTCCAATCCAAGGAAATAATGAAGAAGGCATGAATCCTTCATCTCGAACTCCTTTGCAAGGTCATCCTTGCATGAGTGTATCATATTCTCATCACCAGTCAGTATGAAATCATCAACATAAAGAAAAACGATTAACAACTTACCTTCCACCACTGATTTGTCGACCGGTCTTGGGACAATTTCCCATGCACTATTTTTGACAATGGAGTCATACTCCTCCACCATAGCATCAACCCAAGTGGGATCATGCACTGTTTCCTGAAAGGAAGATGGTTCAATCACAATGCATTTTCTCATGAGAGCCATGTATCCAACAAATCGAACAGGAGAATGTCTCTGTCTGTGCTGTGAAGTAGGGGCTCCTACATTCTGTGCAACATCTAGTCTCAATCTGTCATCTTCCGTGGTGCGCTTTCTTCCATTTCTGATGGATGGATCTGCTTGAGTGGTTTCCTCCAATCCATGACCCTCCTCATGTGGCTGATCCACATCTTGAGACTCATCTTTGGGAACCAACAATTCCTCTTCTGCATGCAAGTCTAGCTCCCTCTCAAGCGACAACCACATGGATTTCCCCTCATCGAATTTTATGTCTCGTCGCATAACAATCATATTACTGTTCGACAAATACACACGATAATTATGGGGTGTTTCTGTGTACCCCACAAATATTCCAACTTCAACAGTCGGTTCTAGCTTCTTCCTGGAATCCTTGGTCACATGCACAAAAACAGATGAGCCAAAATTTTTAAAATGAGAAACATCAGGTTTCTTACCAGTGAAAGCTTCTTCAGGTGTACTCATGCCAAGTATTCTATGAGGACAACAGTTCTGCACATAAACCATAGTATTGCATGCTTCTTCCCACAAATGCATTGGTAGGCCCTGATCATGCAACATCGCTCGTGCTGCACCCACGATCATTCTGTTCTTCCTCTCCGCGACCCCATTTTGTTGTGGGCTATGAGGCACTATGAGTTCTCTTTGAATTCCTTCTTTGTTGCACAAGTCTTTGAATTCATTAGAGATGTATTCTCCACCATTATCGCTCCTTAGAGGTTTCACTTTCTTCCCCGACTCTTTCTCCACCTATGCTTTAAACTCACATAACTTTGAGAATGTTTGATCCTTCTTCTGCATGAAGAATATCCATCATTTACGAGAAAATTCATTAACAAAAATAACATAATACCTATGTTTTGTTGTTAAAGCAACCGAGAATGGTCCACACACGTCTGTGTAAATTCTCTCCAGGATCACCGAAACATGGTTCTCCTTTTCATGAAAGGTGGACTTTACATACTTCCCCAGGGTACACCCCTTGCACTGATCTAACTGAGCAATCTCACTACCGGGAGCAGGTGTTCCCCTTGGAAGTCCAGTAGATATTTGTTGCATGATCTTCAAGGCTCCATGATGAAGATGGCCCAATCGCCTGTGCCATAATTCACCCTCATCCTGGCTCACCACTTGTTCTGCCTTGCCCACCATGGCACCGCAACCATCTACCTCCAACATGTAGATATTCTTAACTCGAATCTCTATCTTCTTGACTTGACCTATTGCTTTATGTCGCAGGTAGGCTTTTCCACCTCTAAAAACAATGTCATAGCCTCTATCCTCCAACATTGTGACTGAGACCAGGTTTTTCTTCAGACCTGGAACATGTATAACATTTTTCAATTGAAATGGTTTACCTGACTCCCTCTAAAAGTTAATGGTACCAATACCAGTTGCACTGTATCGTCCATCGTCGCCCATCTCTATATGAATTCTGAGATCTTTCTCCTCCAAGTCACTGAAAGACATTTTATCTCCAGTCATGTGGTAGGAAGTGCCACTATCCAAATACCACACCGATCTTGATGCACTTGAAGCCATGCATGAAATCAAAGAGAAGTCAAGTTCAAATTGCGAGACAAGAGCCTCACCAGTTGCAGCTCTAGCAACCGTCTTGTTCTTCCTCTTCTGTGGACAGTTAGTAGCAAGATGCCCATGTTCGTGACAGTGAAAACACTTCACTTTGGAAAAATCCAGCTTCTTGAATTTAGACTCAGATTTTGAATGGAATTTCTTCCCTTTCCCTTTCCTTGCCTTGGCAGTCAAAGCACAATCCTCTTCATCATCACGCTTTGATGAATATCCATATCTGGTGTTCCGCCTGAACTCCTCTTGCACTAGATCCGACCATAGTCGTTCCCAATCTGGCAATTTTTCCCTTCCATTGACAAAGTCTTGATAACTGTGCCAACTCTTGGGAATTCCTAGGAGAGCCAAGCTCACCAAATCATCAGCAAGGACTGTTATTCCCACACTTCCAAGCTCATCCCGACATTGGACAAACTTTGTGAGATATTTTGGAATGGTGTCACCCTTCTCCATCTTGATCTTCCTGAGTTTATCTTTGAGCACCAATTTCTTATGGTCACTGTTGTTTTGGAACAGATCTGTCAAAACCTTCCACATTGCATGTGGTGTGGATTTCCCATGGAGACTTGAGACAATGTGGTCTCGTACTCCCTCCAACAGAATCCTCCTCGCCTTTGCCACTTTCTTTTTCCATGCATTAAGATTTGCAGTGTCTGTCGCATCCGACTTAGGAACATATTTGTCAATGTAGTCCTTCAAGCCATTGTCTTCGAGTACTGCCTCCATCCTGTCCTTCCAAGCAATGTATTTCGAGCTGCCCTCGAGTGCATACTCCAACCTCAAGCCATTGAAAGACATTTTGATCTTGAATCAACTGTCACACCAAGAAAAGTCCTACTGTAAATTCGAATGTTATCCAACCACAAAACTCAACTGCTGCAATTCCTCTTGCCCTGGGAGCTTCACACCCCACCTGAGAGCAGCCTGAGGGAAGTTCGCACCCTACCAGTGTCTAGTCTGCGAACTCTTGGAGGAAGTTTGCACCCTACTAGTGTACAGCCTGGGAAAATCACTAGGAAGTTCGCACTGCAATGCACAATGGGGTGAGGGAGGTTCACACCTCTCCTTTGAGCAGCCTGCGAGAATCTTATTGAAGTCTGCACCTCTCCTTTGAGTAGGGTGCGAGAATTTTTGCTCCGAGAAATGCACAAAGATTTCAGTACTAAGGTTCGCACCCTGTTAGAGACGGGACCTGTGAAAATACTATTATTTTCGCACCTCACTTCCGTGGCTCCGTGGCTCTGATACCATGTAGAAATTTCAATACAAATTAAGTATTTCCTATGATTCTCCTGATCTAACAATTATATGCCATTGTTAAATACATAATCGCTTCTACTAATATACTTGCAGAAAATTAAACCATGATCACAAAGTGAAATATCAAGAACACATAACACAGAAGTTTTACCGGGAAAGCGTAAAGCTAAAAACCCCACTATCATATATTATGTATATCACGAATCATGAAACAATCTCATACACAACTCTAATCCAATAGATCTCAGTACAATACAATCGTCTCACACTGTCATACAAAAATTCAGCAAATACATGTGCCAATTCTCTGTGTCCAGACAGTGTACCTCCTCTGCACAATCCCCTGCAATTAGAATTCTCACAATGAATTCGAATTGCCTAGTTTGCACATGCTCATGAGCATATCCACTACATGTGTGATTGCATGAGTGCACTTCACTCAAATCAAAACTGATAGCCAAACTGTCCCTTTCACCTGTTATCTCAACTAGGTCTCCACTGGATCTGACATGCATGTAGTTAACCGTGGTGAATCTTCAGTTGCATGTGAGTTCACTGATTGTGAATTAATGAATAATTAATTCACTGAACTCTCACTAGTGCAAGTTTAGTTACAACTAGTACAACTGGGCTTAACTCACTTAATTGAGTTAAACTACTTCACAACTCTCATAACTACACTTATAATTTTGTCACAACTCCAACTCACTCAGTTATAAATGAGATAATAGATTAATATTTATTGTCCAATTTATTTAAGGGAAAAGTAAATTAGACACATGTTTCTTGTTGACTTTTCAACACGTAGGTTCCCCCGGGTGGTTCAATTAGTATCATCCCAAACCTTCTACAAGGTATGGACCTTTTATTCTTAGCGATTTCCCTTCCCTACGAACAAAAGAAGTCTTTCATGTCAATACATGGTTCAAATCAAATACAAGCATGGATAGGTATCACAAGACCCAATGGTCATCATAGAACTGCTCAAGTCTTAAGGGAATACCACCACCAAATCATGTTATCATCTAAAAACACATTATACTGATATGGCTATATGAGCAGTCACATTGGCACAATAGGGGTTGTGGGATAAGTGGCTTGGTTGGATTATTTACGTAAATAGAGATGGACCTCACTTTGTGTTCTTTGAAGATCCTTGCCATAAATTGCTTTGACCGCAACTTGCCTATCTGCTTCGATTTAAAAGTAGGCTGAGCTATTTAAAAGCAAGTGAGTGAGCCTAGCTAATGATCAATCGACGAGTTATTTAAAAGCAGGTTGAGCTATTTAAAAGCAAGTGAGTGAGTTTTATCTTCAAAGTTTCCATTCAAAGCTTCATTGGTTTTCAATCCTTCCTTTGGATCCAAATTATTTTTCGTTCCTTGACATATCTTTTTCTTTTTGTATATGCAATACAATATTAATAGAGCCAATGTCAAGGGCACGCCGATAACATTGGAAATCTACAACCAAGCCCAAATTTGAAACATAAAATATAGCTGATAATACAATTCTGATATAACATATTATTACCACAAGGAATATATCTGATCTCGTCTAAGGGAACCATAGCTGGGATAGGAAGAGTTTCGACGACGAAGTTAATTTGAAAAACACGTGGCAAGACATAGCACATGTCTAGGAGCTTGAATCTCGTGATCCCTACCATAGTTTCCTCACAAATATGAGCATTGTTGCATGCTTCACAAATGTGCACTAATAACACAATATTTGAAACATGTAGCATGATGGGGTTCCAATTCAATTCTGGGTCGAAATTCATTTATAACAGGCAAAGGAGAAGGTTTCACGAGCTGAACTTGCTGGGACGATAAGTGGGAGGAGTGCTTATTATGTCTAAGTGTCGAGAAGCATGGAAGTTGATGGGGTTGATTGTATTCCATCCATCCCAGTGCGGTTGAGTCTCTGTCCATTTCATACTTAGCCAATAAGGTAAGTCTTTCTAACCCATAATGAGAGCATTTGTTTTTTTTCAGCTCACCATTTCTCTGGTAGTGGTAGTTTTAGCTAAAGTGTTAATGACAAAATGGACATTTAAGCTTACCATTAAAAAGGGATATCATGGCTACAAGATGCCTGGTGTTGGTTCAAGATATTCTCTTCATTATACAAGTCTCTAGATCAAATCTTTCTATAATGAAGGCTTTGAGGTTAACGAAGTTGTGGAGAGTGACTTGTTTCCAGCAACACCAGATGCACCGCGGTGTCTAGTTTTTGTTGGTTGAATGCCACCTCCAATGTAAAAAAAAAATCATTGAGCTATTGGTGTTTCCTTGATGGGGATAGGGCCAGAAATTGCCTAGTTTCCTGGGGCGAGCTTTGAAGTGTAACCATCTTTTTCTACCTAACCTTATGAGAAACAAGAATTTTCACTAGTTCGACCTATAGGAGAACCTTGCATTTTTCAGGAATTCTAGAAATAATTTTCTCTTTCCCCAACTATTCAGGGTGCCTGTAATACCGCCAAGTTGACCTGAGCAACTCGATATTTGAATGAGTCATGCATTTGATCTTGGCCCAACACTTCCGGTTATATCCACCTGATGCACCTGTAATAAATAAATAATATGAAGTTGATCTTGGCCCAACACTTCAACTTATAGCCACCGAATGCACTTGCTATAAATAAATAATATGGATTTTTTGAAAATACAGATTTAAGATTGAAGATCAACTAAAGGATTAATTAGTAAAGAAATACATATTCTTACATTTATATTTGTTTTTTGGTAGTTGCAGGACTTCTTCTTTGTTGTAAGAGCTATAGACTGCGTTGTGCGAGATATGTGAGATCTGATATCAAACGCTGTGTTGGATGAATTATCTGAGATCTGATATCAGGTGGAGCTCCTTGAAACAAAAAGAAGAGAAAATTATCATTCAGTTGAATAGATTTATCGGGTATTTCATCCTTTCAATATTCTAGGTGCTAGAACTCTTCATCTAGCTGCTGCAAAATTGAGAATGAATAGAGCTATAGCTGATTGCTAGCTACAAAATTCAGAATGACTAGAGCTATAGCTGATACATTATGACAAGAGATATGGCCGCGAGCTACCAAAGAAGAATCTTGAATGAGCGAAGAAGAATCTCTTTCAGAGTGGAATGATCGAGCCTCTTTCCCATATACAACTACCAGGTTTCATGTCCCAATGTTATAGAGTAATGGTAGTACAACTACCAGGTTTCATGTCCCACACTTGCTACATGTTATGCCCCACACCTGTGAAGTGCTTCACACCTGGTGAAGTAGTGAAGCAGTTGTTCCATGTTAAGCCACATGGAGATGTAATAAACAAATATGAGATATCGACTATGGGCTATGGACTATTAATAGTTCCAAACATTTAATGTTTCGAATTAATGCTTAGTTCAAACCTAGCATTAATCCACTTTTTCTATATATACTATAAATATATGTCAATAAATGTCATGTTTCTTAAGTTTGCTTCACTAAAATTAGCTTTGTACCTCAATATGAGGCCAAATAAGACCTCAACGTTTTTTATTGGGTAAAAATATTGTTATAAGTATTTGATAGATTGATAAAAAGTAAAAAATAAATAATTTTCCAAACTTTGGTTGAGAACATATTAAACTGTGTGCAGAAGTATTAAAAAATAGTGAATCAATTACTATAATCCCTGGCCTAAAGGCGAGGACTAATAAACTAAACACTTAGTGTTATATCATAATGGATTATGGTATTTCTTAATAGTTTCAAGGATATCAATTTAACCCCTTTGTTCCCACGATTACATAAATTTATTATTTCAATATTATATTAAAAATATTTAACAATTCGACACAATTTAGTCCAAAAGATAATTATTACTTACCTCAAAACCACTCCAAAGAGTCTTCCACTTATATGATCTAGATATCATTATCTAAGTATTCAACTAATTTTTCATGAGGCATTTATATTTGCATGGGTTGGAAAATCTATCATTATGTTTTACAACCACTTTATAATTAAATGATGGGTCACTTTATAATTAAATGATGGGTATATAGTGTCATGTCTATGATAATTGTATCTTGTTTTTAATTAATTAATAATAATTATTAATTAATTTGTATTATAATAATTATTATTATAAAAAATTCAAATTAAACCAATGGGTTAAATACTCACCACACAAATCTTTTGAATGCTTAATTATTGTTTTACAAGCCTACATCAAAAACTGATCTTATATCAATTAATCAAATCAAAGGGTTGTTTTTAAGCTAAAACTACTAAGTTTTTTTTATTATATACAGAAGAGAGTTACATCAAAACTCAGGGGATCTGTCATTATGGAAACTAGATCCATTGTCTGGTGATCTTCAACCAAGTTTTCATACCATAATTAACTAGTTCTCTAAGATAGATAGATGCTAATAGATAAAACCATGCAAACTACTAGCATATCATTTTTTTGACATAAGCATACCCTATGAATCTAGTAGCGTTCATATATCAACAAAAACAAAACATAACATAAAGTGTTTCAAATCAGTCATTCACCATTACAGGCCTAGAATTTCCCGTCCTTCACTTCTTCCTAATTTGTTGTTGGATTCAGATAGGTCGAGTCAAAGTCAATTGGATTATCCTTGGTCCCTATGGAACTAGACATTCCTCCTCCTTGCTCCTACTAAATCCCTTGCTTTCCAGCTGGAGACACTTTGAATATTTGAATGATAGAGTAGTTCAAACTTCCCTTCGAAAATTTGAATGGAATGCAATATATCCTTCCTCTCACCCATGGTCCTTTCCATAGCTTAACCCACCATGTCCTTAATAATCCAATATTTTTCTTCAACTTTGAAGTACTTAGTGTCTCTTTTCCTAGAGTACACCAGGTCAGTTACCCATTCTTGCACCTCCTCTAAGATTTCATTTTTAGATGTTGCTAGTCTCTATGCCCAAACAACTATCTCGACCTCCTCGACTACCTTGTTTGTTGCTTCCAAGAACTGCTCCTAGAAACAATGTCGTACTTCCCATGCCTCATCAGTTTCTCTGGTGGGTGTTACAAGACCTTGGGAGGATGAGGTCGTATCATTCCTCCTCGACCCATGACTTTTCAACCGTCCCCTCTTTCCATATCCTCTGGCCATCCTGGGAATCACAATTGCACGTAGACAGTTGATAGGATTTTGCAAACTCCTTCCCTAGAAATAATTCTCAATTCACCACGACCCCAAGCCAAAGTTCCAATATATAGACCATTTGTATGACTCTCCCCTCCTCCAAAGAGATAGCAACCCTGGTCATGCCCTTAATATCAACATAGACTCTAACTAAATGAGATTAAAAACCCCCCAAACCTTCTAAATTCTAAACTCACATAATCGAATGCGAAGACAAGGAACCCGCATTGATTTATCCCCTACAATCTAACTCTCCCTATTCTTCCATGACCAACCCTCTGGGATAACATTGACTTGAAAGCTCCACCCCCAGGCAAGATAACATAGACAAAATCACCATTGCTAGAATGCTTGAGCTCCTCCTCATCCCAAAATTATTCTCTTAGATTCTTGTTGTGCTCCCTTCATTAAATTTCCATCTCTGCAGCTTCAAATGTTGTGTCCTTTCCCTATATTGGTTGAGGCTCCAATTAACTACTACCATCATTTAAAATGTAGGAAACCACATGGAAATACTCCCCATGTTTGAATCTTACACTCAACTCCCTCCTTGGCATATCATCTGAAGACCCTACGCTTGGTTGGATCTTCACATCTACTAAGTTGACTACGTGGGGAACCATGTGGGTGTTTCGAACCCCACCTGTTGTCACCCCATATAGGGGGAAATAAAAGGGTTTTTATCCAATATATCCATGGTGGATATCATGTTTAAATTGCACCACTTTGCATTATTTTAATTATTTATTTACAACCAAAAATATATGAACTATGTGGCATAAGACACATAGGCTTCCACAAAATTGTTTGTTTTTAACTGTTCCAATTGGACAACAGTTCACTACACTTGGCTATGCATCATGGAGTAAAGTATTCCCATGACAAGTAGTATTCTAAACTCTATTTGTAAATCTCAAGTTATGACTCATGTCACACTAATTACACTAGTTTTTTTTATCTAAGGACATGACCACTATTCATTCACGTAGTATGCAAGGATATACCCATGAAATTATGTGTAGGTAGCAAGTATGGTGTATACACGTTGAGAATTTACTTAGATAGCATGTAAAGTATATATGAGCCGGTCTACACATTTTCCATGTAAATAGTATGCACACTGGTCTACACACAAGTAACATGAAAATGATATATATGTCGACCTGCTCACAGGTACCATGCAATCATATACACTTTGACATGCTCACACGTTGAATGCAAATGATATATACACACAAAATTTAAAACTAGCAGCATGCAACAAATGTCTATACATAAGATATATATAGTAAAAATCAAGGGATTGTACCCGTTGATTCACCAAATCCTTTTACTGTAGAGAATCAGTGAGGTAAAAACAATTAATTGCATTCTTCCTGTAGAGAATTGGTATGGTTAAAAATTCGCCAAATTCTTCTGGTAGAGGATTGGTATGGTAAACAATTTGTTGAATTCTTCCTATAGAGAATCAATATGGTAAACAAGTCATTGAATTCTTCCTTTAGATAATTAGTGTGGTGAAATGATCCACCATATTTTTCTTGTAGAGGATCAATATGGTAAACAATTCACCAAGTTTCCCTGTAGAGAATCAATGTGGTGAAACAGTTCACCAGATTCTTCCTTATTGTACTAAATCTTTCACCGGAAAGACTTGAATTTGTAAGCTCATATTACTCCTTGTGTCATCTTTGTTGATCATTGGATAATCCACTGGTTGACCACCCTATGAATTCCAATGGGTACTCCCCTTCTCCAAGGACCCTAGAGCTGCAATGGGGTTGTATGGAAAATACAATGTTAGTAGTGAAAAGAGAGTGAAGCTATCAATATTATGAGGAAATCCCCACCTCAAGGACACTCTCCAATAGACCCAACTCAATAAAAATCACCAATAGAAAATTTGGTATCACGACAACCATCTAGCATTAGGGTGCAAAAGTGTGGGAGATATCTAGCTCAAGCCTTCTTTTATAGGCCGTGGTTCAAACCACTTGTCCATTTCATGCAAAAATACAATTTCTTTAATTATTAATTACATATTATTCACCCACCCATGTGTCACTCACATGCACAAGTGTACAAGTAATTCCTCTTTTAAAAAATATAAGCAATGATTATTCATCACCCAAATATTGCTCTTCACATTTTTACTCCTATATGTTCCTTTGATTTCCTCTTCCTATTTGAGTGGGTGCACATGTAGTCACTACTTTTATTAATTAATTCCTCTCTTTAATAAATCACAAGTGTATTTATATTTTCTTACATTTTCTATTTGAATTTGAATTCCTTGTTCCTTTTTCCTTTCCTTGTTTTATGGGTGCACTAATATTTCTTATTATAAATAAATTAACAGTAGTTTTTCTATATTTCATACACAATTCTAAATGCATTAATTTTATAATAACTTTTAAATGAGCTATTTTGTTTTTCCTTGTTATGAAATATGTACTAATATATATGCTCAATTAAGCAATCATGCATTTATTTATTTTTTCTCAATTTAAATAAAATGCATATGCTACTCAAATATTTTTCTCATGTATGCATAATAATCGTAATTGATACCAAGGGTGTCATGCTTCTCCATGCCCTTCAAGAATTACCTTTCAATAAGTACCAAGGGTTCCATGTTCACGCATGCCCTTCGAGCATCCTATTTTCTTTGGTGGGGGAAATGGTGCAACAATTGATACAACTTTAACTTTAATCTTGTTACTACCTTGTTGAGAGACTAATGGTCACTAAGAAATAAGGATGAAACCTTATGTCATTCCCCTCATTTAAACCTTTTGAGTGATCGAATATCTGGCCTACCCTCATGGAAATGTGCAACTTCCCAATAAAAGCATCATAAAATTTTCAACCCAGACATGGAAAAGGAGTGCTAGTAGGTGGAAACATGGATGCTATTCCTGCTCCCCCAGTGATACCACATACAACTTCCATACAACCTCATTACCCATTTGTGGACCAATTGGAAATCATATTCCATGTGTCTAGACACATTGAGATCAATACATTAAATAGTCCCATAATCATAAATTAAAAACATATAATTAATTACATAACATATCATAATGTCCTAACTCAATCTAGAGTCTATTAAATATTTCATGTAATCCCACATCAAAGTGCACCTATGACTTCTTGTCACACTAGTCAAACCATCATTAGCATATAACAATTAATGCATCTTAAATATATATGCTTCATTTCAATGTTTCATAATCATGTGGATCAATATAATCAATGATGTCAATTAAAGTGAATCCAAAATAGTAAAACAAGTTTAAATATCATCATCATAACATATGTCAATAAACCAGGTCTTTTTGAAATCAAAATTCCCTCAAATAATATGTCCAATCAATTGAACTAGTCAAAACAAAAGAGGGCACTACATACATCCCCTCTTCAAGAAACTTCACCTGCAAGTTCTAAAACAAATAAGGAAACTATCGATGCATCTCACTTATGTCCTACCAAGTAGCTTAGTTGGGACTATAACTATTGCATTAGACCTTTATATAGACTACAAAATGGCACCAAAGTTGTCAAGTGCAATGGTCCAACATGTGGACTAGCTCGACTATTAAGGCCTTGTTGAGGCCTCAACACCTTTCCCAAGCCAGCGGGCTTGGGGCCCTCCTAAATTTTTTCAACTCAGATCTTTTAATCGGTGTGCCCATTAGCTAGGTTCTATTGATTTTTGCTTGTTGATAATTTGCTAGTTGTATGGATAACTTGTATCTGATTTCCTGTTTTTTTAGTTACATCACATTGCAGTCATGATTGAGTTTGGTAATAGTCTTGTCAAGCTTGTTTGTGTCACAAGCAGTTTTTATTATGCCTATCACATCAACATGTTTTTTGTTCCTCTTGGTTCTTTGATTAACCATGAATATGGAAGTGTCATTTATAATTACTTGGGTTGATTGCATCGTTCACAAGACATAGGATGGCTTTGAATTGTTTCTCATAAAAGAATTGGTACAACTGCCATATACTCAGTATCAGATGCTCCAAACATCAGTTGGCTATTTTCACAAGAAAATATATCTTAGATAATAATGGATGACCACATTTTCAATGGACAGATTGAAATCCTATATAAAACATATGTCAAAGGAATCGACAGAGTTGAATTCAGGTAAAGTAGTGGGAAGAACGAGACCTGAAATTTTATTAAAAAATTATTTTGTTCATAATTTTGGGTACTAGTCAAAGAGAAATTTTCACCTCCGAAGTAGGCCTACTATAGGTTTTGTAGGATTATGAAACCTATTCCACTGAAGAAATTGAAATCTGAGGTACAAAAGTTCCAAAACAGTCACCAAGTATTTCCCATCAAGTGAACCTCATTAATCATGAAAGTCACTAAAATGCTTTAATGAAGATGTAAGTCCTCTCATTGGAAATCTCTTCCTATTCTCTTCACATTGAAAAAATTGGCGCCTCAATCGAGTATCGTATGTGCAAGTTTTGGACATTCTAAGTTAGATTAGGTTGTGCCACAACCCCCCTTTTTTAACATTATTATACATCGACCCCTCATCTTAATATTTATCAACCAACCTATTTAATTTGAACATTGATACACAATGTTTGTAATAAATAACTGTTTGAAGGGAATAATATTTTAAGGATTAAAATATTTTAAAGTTTTTTTTAAGGGGGAATAATGCAAGGGTGGTTTAAAGGAGGTGATGGTGCACGTATGTGAGAAGGCATACAAAATAAAATATGTGTTGGGGAATAATGTGGAACACGACATGAAATAGAGAAATAGTACTACATATAATCGAAGAAGGGAAAGAAATTTGAAAAACAAAGGGTGGTGTCTAAAGACATTGTTATATGTTCTAAGCAAAGAAGATTGTGATTAGAACATAAAAATGCATATTGCACATCTTGATTTGCATGATCTATTGCCCAATATCAATTCTTCTTCATAATTTCCCAAGGGGCCTTCTTTTATAGTCTCAATATCTAACCAACTTCCATAGAGTCCGAAAGATCTTGTCCACATATAATTGTCGACACTTAGAGTTGACTCTGGAAAATCTACTATGTCGAGTCGGCTCGACAAGACTCGAACCGATAGACTATCCATCCAACTCGTAGTCGATTGTTGGGATGGTTGATCCATCGCTTGACTATCTTCGAATCTTGTTTGACTGTCCAACCGAAAGACACGTTGACTACCTGACCGACATGTGTGGTGTGCTGGTTCATCGCCCGACCGACTATATCTAGATGAATTTCAACCTCTCGACTGACTCAACCCAATAAATGTGTGATGAACCATCAATGCTTGATATTCCAACACCCACCATCAACACACAGCTCAGGAGTTTCAGGAGGTGAAATTGCATCACTATAACACCGCCCCATAATTGCATATTTCCAAAGCCCAAGCATTGTGTGGAGCTTGATAAATATGGCTTCAGCTAAAATTTTGGTGAAGATATCAACAACTTGATATTTTGTCTTGCAATATTCAAGAGAGACAATGTTCTCATGAACCAACTATCTCAAGTAGTGAGCATGGAGCTCAACATGCTTCATCTTACTATGAGCAATAGGATTGTTAGCAACCTGTATGGCACTTTGATTATCATTGTAGATTGTAGTCGAGGTCTGAAAAGGAAGGCCAAGTTCTCCCAAAAGTTGGTGAATCCAAACTACTTCAGTACTTGCTTGAATGACACCACGATACTCTACTTTTGTAGTCGACAAGGAGACTACCTTTTATTTCTTGCATGACCACACCAAAGGTCTAGTGCTATAGTGAAACACATACCCAAAAGTGGACTTTTGATCATCATTGTCGACGGCCTAGTCGGAGTCGATGAAGCTGACTAGAAAATTCAAACTACGACAGTATTTGATACCAAAATGAGTGGTACCCTTCATGTAATGAACAATTCATTTGACTTATTTCCAGTGTATTTATTTGGGGTCCTACATGAACCGAGAAACCACACTAACAACAAATTCAATGTCAGGTCAACTATGAGTAATATAAATAAAATTGTCGACCAATTGTCGATAAAGTGTAGCATCGCCAGTGGGGGTTTGATAGGTTTTAGTAAGATTCACTCCAGACTGAAAGGGAGTGACACAAGGCTTGAAATAAACCATCTTAAAACGTGTCAACAGATCCATTACATATTTAGACTAACAAATGAAAGAAACATCACATAATGGTAATGCTTGAAGACCCAAAAAATAATGCAGAGTGCCAAGATCTGTCATATCAAAGGACTCAACAAGTTGTTTCTTCAATCTAAAATTGAGAGAATTATTATTGCTAATAATGAGTACGCCATCAACATATACAAAAACAATCAGAGTGTCTCCATTGGAATGGAGAACATACAAGTTGTGATCAAATTCACACCGTTTGAAACCAAGTCGAAGAAAGAAACTATCGATCTTAGCATACCAGGATCAAGGAGCTTGCTTCAAACCATAAAGCGAATTCTTGAGTTAACATACAAAATTTTAATCTATCACAAAACAAGGTGGTTGTTCCATGTAAATTTCTTCAGATAGGTCTCCGTGAAGAAAATAACTCTTCACATGCATCTGATGGATTTTCCATCCAAAACGAGCAACAAGGGAAAGAATCAATCAAACAAAGTTCATATTTGCAACGGGGGAAAATGTTTCAGTGTAGTCGATGTATTCTTGTTGAGAAAATCCATTCGCAACGAGGCATGATCAATGTCACTCAAAAACACCTTCAGAGGTAAAGTTTGTCCTGTAGACCCATCAACACTTCACACTATTCTTTCCTTACGGTCGGGGAACCAAGTTCCAAGTTTGATTCTTCGACAAATAATCAATTTTAGTATTCTTTGCCTACTCCCATTCAGTTCAATCTTCAACATCTGAGTAGGTAATAGGGTCATAGGTTTCAAGGACATGAGTCATCAAGGAAACATTGGCATGTTGCTTCTAACTTCGAGTATGATTTCCGCAGGAGGCATCTCCGAAATTAGTTCCACCAAATTCAATTGTCTTGGCATCCCATCGGTGTAGAAAATAAATGGGTGAACTATGGTTCACTTCATCAAGTTGATTAGAGGTTAGAGGGTATTTAGTCGGCGGACCAGTCGAAATAGAGGATGATCGACTAGTCAAATTGAAGGTCGATGGTCAAGTCAAAATAGGAAGGAAGTTTGACTTCCCAGTCAAAGGATTGAAGAATGGAACAGGAGAACTAGTGTCAAAGACAAAATCAAAGGGATCATCCTATAGAAATATAGAATATGCATTCAACAATTTAACGCCATAAGACTTCTCATCAAACCAAACATTAATAATGTCTGACAATGATTTGTTTCTTGACAGGATCAAACAGTTGATAGGATTTCAAATCTTCAGAGTATCTCATCATGATGTAAGGATGAATCTTTACATCCAATTTATTTTTGCAATCATCAGGAATGTGGACCCAAGAAACACATCCAAACACATGGAGGTGGTCAACTAAAGGCTTCTTCCCATACTATATTTCGAGTGGAATCATGGAAGGAACAACTCGAGTCGAGATGTGATTGAGAAAATAGTTTGCATAGTATATTTTTTCATCCTAGAAGCAAGAAGGCATGTATTTAGCCCATAGAAGACATCTATCCATTTTTATTAATGTTTGATTCTTGCGTATTGCAACTCCATTCTGCTGAGGTGTGTGAGGAACTAACCACTACCAGTCAATACCTGATCCAGATTATTTTGAGAATGAAATGAAGGAATAAATATAACATAGATATAATAAGGAGATACACACAAATGTGGCAGGGAACAAAGAAATATAGTAAAACTCATATTAATGATTGTCTAGAATACAAAAGATTGTAAAATGCAAAGCACACAAGCTAGCTAGAATGGTGGTAGCTTATCTTTGAAGAGAGATGTGACGTCTAAGCTCATTCACAATAAGTTGATTACAATGAGGCTCCAAAGGCCTTTTAAACATAAATCATAAATGAGGAAACCCTAAATGTCCAAAACCCTAACCCCAAGAGATGAAATTCTAAAAGGTTTGTGGGCCCCGATGGGTGTAGTTGATACATCAACTTCCTAAGGGTGTAACTTTTGCATACGATCTCCGTTTGGGGCATTTGATACCTCATCAGAAAGGTATAGACGAAGATTACTACTAATATTAAGTGTTAGGATACATTTTAAACTAATCCGTGCCCCAAAAAAATCCAAAAAAACTTTGTTCAGGGCATCAAAACGACCTCGAAAGTTTGGGACCCAAAAAACTATAAAAAATTTCCAAAATAGAAAATTGTTCTTTGAGCTAGTGGAATAGGTGGGTGGCCACCGATATCCACCTAGATAATTCCTCCCCCCTTAGGAATAAATTGTCTCCATTACATAAATTTCCTCCATCATATGGGGAAACTTCTGTTGAATTTGACTCCAGTTGAGCCACTTATCTTGATGAAGAAACTACCCTACTTTAACGACCCGATAGAGTTGGAAGTTCTGCTGGTAGGTTTCCTTCATCTTGTGTCCATGATCCCATCAATTGTCACCTATTCAATGCATTATGGATTGATTTTTGTAGGCTCTAAGTGCTCGATCATGTCTGAAGTGTCCAAGAGAGACATAAAATATGGTTGAAGCAGTTCCACATTAAATACCAGGTGCAATCCAAGGAAAGGAGGAATAATTAATTCAAAATCATTCTCACCCACAACCTTGGTGATGGTGTAAGGACCATACTAGAGTGGGAGTAGCTTCCAATGTGGTCCTATGAGGTACTCTTTCTAGAAATTAAACCATACCTTATCTCCTATCTGAAACTGATGTGGTACCCGATGTTGATCGTGGTGTTGCTTGTACTTGGAATTGGATTTATGCAAGATATCATGAACTTGTTGTTGGATGTGTTGGATTCGCTCAAAAAATTTGGTTGATCGATCATCCTTAGTCTGAGCATGGGAGGACTCTTTCTGTGTAGTTTCAATGGGTAGAGCTACGTCAATGAGGGCCAATGGCTGGAACCCCAAGCAAACCTAAAAAGGGTTGTGACCAATAGACATGTGGAGGAATTTGTTGCATCTATGTTGAACATAAGGAAGGATTTCATCCCATGTGCATGGATGTTTGGAATTGTACATCCTTAGGATATGGAAAATCATCATGTTGACTACCTTTGTTTGTACATCAGTCTGTGGGTGGAAGGCAGTCGATTTGGTCATCTTGGTGTCCATCATCAACCATAAGTTGGAACAAAAAGTGATCAGGAATATATTGTCTCGATATGGTATAATGGTTCATGGGATCCCAAAATGAACACAAACATGTTCAAAGAATATCTTGGTGGTGGCCTCGGCTTTGATTCTCTTCTTGCAGGGTGCTAAAACTACCATCTTAGAGAATCAATCAATGACCACAAATACACAGTCATTCCCATGCTTGGTTGAAGGAAGACCAGACATCCAATCCATGGAGATAGAATCCCAAGACCTATATGGAGTAGGTAGAAGGGTGTATATCCCTTGTTTCTTGATTGTGATATTGGCAATGGTGTAGGCAGTGCAAGATCTAATTTACTTGTGGACATCTTATCGAAGCTTTGACCAATAAAAATGATTTTTCAGTATTGCCACTGTTTTTTCGACACCAAAATTTCATGTTGCCCGGATGTAATGAGATTCAAGATCATCTTTGCATGCTCACTTGAAGGAACACAGAGATGGCTTAGATGGCATATCAATCCATCCTAGAGATGAAATTCTAGAACAATTTTTCTTGCACTCAATGTTTGATAGGAAACAACAAAGTCAGAGCCATTATTGTATAATTGTGGCCACTTGAACATCTCATTCTTATAGGAGTTAAGAATTGTGGTTAGCCCCACAACTAGGGGTCGAATAAAAAATCTACGACGTGGTTGGTGCTACCCTTATTTTACTTGATGTTCAAGTGGAATTGTTGCAGGTACGTGGACCACTTCTGATGGCGTTCATTCTATAACTTTCCTTGTGTTTTCATGAATTGAAGAGGCTTGTGATTAGTGTGGATAATTGTTTCCTTTAAAATAATGTAATTATTCCACTATTGACATGCTTTCACAATGGAGTACATCTATTTTTAGTAGGTAGTTACACCCTTCATGGGAATTGTAACGAAGGCCTTTCAGCCAGCAGGGACAATCAGTATTTGTCCTCTTAAATTGATATATTTATGCTAAAAATTTCCACTTTAACCCAAGGAAGGCCAAGGATAAGTAGTATGAGTCACAAATAGCCTGACAAAGGAAGGTGAGGAAGGATGGCTCGTCCACATCGGGTGAGGAAGGAATTATATTTATTCCCCTCAATGAAAAATGAGAGGGAGAGTGAATCAGGACTGGGAAGAAAGGGCCTTACTTTACGACCCTGTGCTAGATATCATTTTGGGAGGCAGGGGCAGGGTTCGAACCTCCAGTCTTCATGTCATGGTCCTGATGATTTGACCAATTACTCTACCCCTCTATCGTTCATTATTCTCCTGTTATTACTAGACTATACTATTACCATGATCCCTTAATACCTTTCAGGCAGGCCAGGTCTTGATCACTACGAAGGGACACTTGACCCTGATAGTGTCAATAAGATCGGGACCTTATTTGAGCGAAACGTTATACCCCAGAGAAGAGAAAAACCAGAAGGAAGGATGGCTCACCCGAAGAATGAGGATGAGGAAGGCCAGGAAGGAATTCTCTCTATCTCAAAGGAAGGCCAACCAGTTCGTTAGTGGTAGCTAGCCAACCAACCCATAGAGTGTGTACTCTTACCCCATTCAATCATTTGTTAGCTAGCCGGAAAGAAAGAGTTATAAGCATAACCCATAGAGTTAGTGGAAGGCAAGGATGCTTATTGGTATTCTTACACCCTTACTCCAACCATAGAGATTTAGTCGAATGAGTGCTTAAGGAAGGATGGAAGAGAGTTAGAGAGGACCAAGAAACAGGTAGTGGCTTAAGGGAGTTAGTCGAACCAGACCATAGAGAGGGCGAGGGATGCTCACCCGACCATGTATACTTATTTTTTCACATCCATGTATACTTGTTTTTATCTCGGAGGAAGGCCATCTCGACTAATGGGGCAACCCAGCATGGACAGTCGCCTCAGGCCTTAAATATTGGTTGATTTGATTGGTTTATTTGAAGAGAAAGCTGCGAAAAATACAGCCAAGGAGATAAGTCTTAAAATATCACATATTTTCGAAGGTAAGACTTGAGATAAGTTATATATATGATCTCTTCTATCTATAGAAGAGAGAGAAAGTAGGCACGCTTCATTGTTATATACGTAAATATATCATGATTCTCCAGCAGTAGCCCACCCATTCAGTTATCAAGAATACGCTTCTCAAGTTATCAAGCATCATATATAAAGAGCTCTTTCTTTGTCAGTAATTATTAGGGACCTAGCGATCCAACCCAAGAATTACCTTTCCTATTTATTCCCCCTGGCTTGCTAGAGATGAATCCATCCCGTACTGGCTAGAAAAGGTCAGGGAGAAATCTCTTTGCCTGCTTACTACACCGTTTCTTACCGCCTCTGATTACTGCTTTCTTACTACCTTTGATTACCACCTCCTTACCGTCTGTTTCTTATCACTCACTACTTTACAAAGTGTTCACTGGTGGGACAAAGGGCCTGTTTGTGTGCCCAACCAATAAGTAAAGACTAGTCATTTTTCTTTCGTCATTGATGAGGAAGAGAGAGAAAGACATGGCATATTTTGAACAGAAAAGAAAGCTTATCAAGCTTGTGGGATGGATGGGGAAAGTCGCTAATAAGAGAAAGCAATGAGTCACCCAACCATTTCTGAGGAAGAGTAATACACCTGTATATTGGGAATTAGAACCACTTACTAATACCTAGATAGGGGAGGTGTTCCAGTGGATACCATTCCCTCAGGGTAAGTTAGTTATTGGGTACCTCAGAATAATTAAGAGGTCAATTTATTCATGTCCTAGAACAAGTAGCTAACTTCTTCAAACTCATTGTTTCATACAAGGAGTTAAGCGGTCACCCTGGATTATTGACCCCAACTTTGGATAAAAAAATGGTTTAGGGATATCCCATGTCAGACTCAGGGAGATATAAAAAAATTGAATTAAGGGATCATTTGAATTTGAACCCATGAAGCGTATATTCGTCCTTAAGTCCAAATCGACGGATAAGAGACCTCTAACCATTCCTTCTCCATTGGATAAGATTTTTCAAAGATTAATAGATTCAGTACTTGAGAAATTCTTTGAGCCGATATTTTCACCAGTTTCATATGGGTTTTGACCCTGGAGAAGCACACATTCTCTGTTAAGGTCCTAACCCGCACATAGGTAGATCAATGTATTTGGATGTAATAAAGGTCAATATTAATAAGACCTTTCAATAAAATAGAATAAGGCGGATGTAAGAAGACCTAATAGAAACTTCCGCTTCTAGAAGGATCTTCCTCTAGATGCTTCTTTTTAGTATAAATAGGAGTCGAGGGTATG
>ML794367.1:301277-344461 GCA_009831015.1 Picea engelmannii
ATTCAAAGTGCTATTTCTGTTGCTATTTCGTATATCATTTCTGTGTATTGTGAAGATTATGCTGGATATTTTACTGTTATTCTGTCATTTCTAGCATTTCGTTTCTGTTCTGCATATTTTATATATCTGGTATCTTGCATTCTCTCTTTCATAAACTCCAGAAATGGACAAGTGTTAAGCAAAACATTCATGGTGAGTCAGTGCTTTGACCAAATTCCACATCAGGTAGTGATCGATCTCCTACATGAACGCATTGAAGATGAATCTTTCTTAGATCCAATCCACAAGTTTCTAACTAATCGAATAACAACAACCGATGATATAGACTTAAGAAATCAGGCTATAGGGATTCCCTAGGGCGTTATACTGTCTCTTATTCTAATGAATGTAGTCCATCATTTTTCTTTTTGCGTGCGGAACATTTATTATGGCAGAGTTGTAGATGACTAGACCATAGGCATCACAGGAAATAACGACGAAGCAACTTGGGAGATCATTAACGCGATCAAGGCATTTCTACAACATCATTTATGGGATATGAAATTCCGTGCAAAGATCATACAAGAGAGTGGAACTTTATTAGGTATGAATTTGGTTTGATCTCCTACTTCCACCATCAAGGTCTAGGTTCCCATGAAATGAGTCATAAAGAATCTTTAGGAAAAAAATCTCCTCTCTCCAGACACCAAGCAAAATTGGAGAAACCACCCTGAGGCAATCATCTCCCACTATGAATCCATTGCACGGGGGATCCTCAATTACTATGCTCCTTGCTTGAAATTTTTTGATATTGTTTACTTTATAAGGAAGTCCTTATTTTTCTCTATGTGTAATGTCGTCTATATTATAACAAGGATTCCTCCCTATTGTATTCCAAAAACCTTCCCCACCCAAATCGATCGGTATCAAAAAATGATCGATCAGTTTCTTTCATCTATAAAGAAATCCACTACAGCCTTTCAAAGTGGAGCAGGTGATCACCAAGTGGGAGTAAGTCATAAAATAAAACATACTCCACTCTTTTCCCCATGTACAGTTACGGGGTGTGACGTGATTAATGTGAAGATTTAGCATGTGAAGTACTTGCATAATTTTTTGAGCATCATAGGAGCAATTATCATTAGGAAAACCCCTGCCTCCAATCAAACCAAGGATGGAAGGGGAGGTTATAAACTCATATCAGAGATACCGGCCATACGAAATATCATGACCACAAAGGGAATAAGATAGGTGAGAAGAAAGTAGTACCCTGCCCTTCTTTAGAAGGGAAAGGTAGAGCAGCGACCAAATAAAAAGAAGAGAAAGAGGGTCCTTCAAGTAAAGTTCAACCCCGCCCCAGGAAAGAAATAAGTGGTCCTTATAAACCCTTCTAACCTGAAGTCAGGATGCCCCTTATTTTCCCTTTCTTTCACTCCCTCCTCCCCGAGCAACTTCTCTTTCTTTCAGTAACTAGAGAGAGAAGCTAGCCCCACACAACTCCAGACTTTGATATGATCCCTCTCAACTAACCATGCTTTCTACGTAGTACTTATAGGAGCCTTGGCCTTGGCCCGTACTCCATATCATTATAAACCCTTAGCTAATGAATAGGTAGGTCTCAATCTCCCTCCATTGAAAGAGCCCCATTAATAAATCTTAAATCAAATCAAGTGACGTTAACGAATGAAAACCCAATGCCTTTTACTTAACAAAGGGTAAAATGATGAATAAGGGTCTTGATATGACCTGATATATCGTAGATAAGGAGAACACCTTTGCTTTACTGTAACGAAGAAAGAGAGTCTGACCTTAGTTTAGTTATTTCTCTCCTTCTTTTTCAAACTTAGTCACCTAAGGAAGGCATTAGACTGGGAAGGATTCTAGTCCGTAGGGTCCCTGTGGGGCTTCTTGGAAGGGTTCTGGTAGAAAGGTCCTAAAGAACTTGTTGTTGAGAAAGATTTGTCCAAGCGGGGCTTTATATTTTATAAGAGTGAGCTAGTCTATGCTCACTGGGCACTGTTGAAAGTACATAAATGTTTTCAATTCAATAAAAGGGAATGACAACTTCTACAATCTAAAATGACCACTTTGTTGATAGATCCTAGAGTGATAGGAGAGAGAGCTAGCTAACTTTGTTACGAAAAGGTATACCAATGAATTACGGTTTCTACTAATACAAGGCCCATACCTAACCCAAGTTTGAATATTTTTGTACCCAAGAGAGGGAAGGATTTAAATAAATCCCACCCATAATGGTCTATCTGGAACTCCCCCATGATCATCTCTACTCCTCCTTTCATGGAAGAAGTTCCCACCCACTTCTTTAGCTCGCTCCCGGGCTTCATAGCATGCTTGTTGTTTCTTTGTCCCACAAGAGGGCTCTTCTTTCTACCATGAAACCCCTATTTGTCAATAGAGTACAGTCACTATAGAAAATATAGTTATCCCTGGACCTAACATATAGCTATTTCACAACCTAATTATAGAGCGAGTGTGGCTAAAACTGAAATCCCTAAGTAAAGGCAGGCACATTGAAACGAGTGTACTACATCTGTATGATAACCTAACTAGAAATAGTATGGCTAGGCCTTGTTCCCTTAACCAAATAGAGGTGCTTGATTGAGAGTGAGTTTATAAAGAAGGGCCTAACTGAGAAAAAAAGTTGTTCCGGACAAAGCGAGGAGCAATGTGGTCCCACCTGGAGAGAAAAGAGTTCTGTAGCTGGGTAGATATAAATAGAACTCATTCGGTATTTGCAAACAACATCAGATAGTGTTTCATTGAGATAGGATACCATATGCCCATGCTAGGTGAGGACTACATCGATAACATAATCTAAATCATTTGTCTCATTCTCAAATGGTTGTTGCAGTTATGGAAAAATAAGGACTAGTGTTGAGTAGAGGCAGAATTTAAAATCCTTGAATGCTTTCTGTTGGGAAGCATCCCACACAAACTTGGCCTTTGGTCCACCCTTGGTCACATGGCTTAAGTCCCAAGCGATATGAAAGAATCCCAACACAAACCGACGGTAGAAGTTGGTGAGGCCCAAGAAGATACAAAGCTCGGTCATTTTCTGTGGGGCCATCCAATCACAGATGACTTGGATCTTGGTTGGATCCACATGCACACCCTACTCATCCATGATGTATCCCAAATATTGGATTCTCTGCATTCCAAAGAAACAGTTCTCCAAATTGGCATATAAATTGTGTTGCCGCATGTTGTCGAAGACCTGCTGAATATGCTTCAAATGTTCCTCCCAAGTTTTATTGAAGATGAGGATGTAATCCAGATATATGACCACAAATGAGTTTTTGGATGGACACAATATGTCATCCATCATCCGCATGAATGTGGTCAGGGAATTAATCAAGCTGAAAGGCATGACCAAACACTCAAAGAGACCTTCTTTAGACTTGGAGGTTGTATTCCATATATTATTTTTCTCAATCATCACTTGGTGGTAGACTAAATTCAAATCGATCTTCTTGAAAAACTTTCCCCCCTTGACTTGATCGAGAAGATCATCAATCCAGGGGATTGGGTACCGATTCTTGACTGTGATATTTTTTAGGGCTCTATAATCAATACAAAGTTGTCATGTCGTGTCCTTCTTCCATACCAGAACAATTGGGTTCCCTCAAGGTGATGAGCTTGGTCTAATGTGGCCCTTCAGAATTAGCTCTTGGATTTAGAATTTTATTTTTTCATGCTCCATAGCATAATGCATGTACACATGGTTGTTAGGAAGAGGAGCACCGAGTGTCAAATCAATTGAGTGCACCGAGTGTCAAATCAATTGAGTGCTTTACTTGACAGTGCACAGGCACCCCGGTAGGAAAGGAAAATATGTCTTTGTGTTCTTCTACTCTCTTGTCCACATTTTGTTGTTGTGTAGAGAGACCCCGTGTAGAGGTTTTGGTAGTTGCAATGACCTTCCATTCACCTTATGAATGAACCATAAAGAGGAAAAATATCCCAGTATGAGAGACCACCTTTCTGCACTGCTTCGCGGAGATCAAAGAGACCGCAATAGTTGGGATTTCCTTCGGTACCCTATAGAGTTGATCTCCCAAAGTAATAATGAAATTATGAGGCTTAGATTCATAAACAACATGGCTCTTGCACATATATGGTTTTCCTAAAAAAACATCACAAAATTCGAGGGGGGAAACATCACACAATACCTCGTCTTTGAAGGGTTTTATGTCATAGTGTAGACAACATTGTTGGTTGACGTAGATGTCTCGTCCCTGGCTGAGCCAACCGATGGTGTATGGTTGAGGATGAAACATCATTTTTAGGTTCAACTTCTTCATGACCTCTGCTAATATTTTGTTATTTTGGATACCAATGTCAACAATTAAATGGAGTGGGGTCCCCTTCACTCACTCTATGAGTGGAAGAGGCACTCCACTTCTTCAGGCTCCTTTGGTTCCTCTAGATGGACTTTTGTGGTAGCAATGGTGACACTAGGTTCTGCATCAATGATCCATTTTCCCTTTTCCAGTCTTGAATAAGAGTCTGAGTCAGCATTTGACTATGGGGATTTTGTCTTAGCTAACAATGGCTTTTTGGAGAGACATTCATCATTATTGTGCCAAGGGATTTTGTGGAACTTACACCACTCTCCAGTGTCCTTATTCAACTTCCCATTACCTTTCTTTGTTGGTGGCTTGCACTGGTTTTCCTGGGACTATCCATCCTTACTTTTTTCTTTTCCTCGGGAGTTAAATCCACCCTTACCATACTTCGGTTGTTGCGTATTTTCAAAATAGAACTCCCTCTTGTTCTACTACTTAAATTTCTTCTCGATTTTGACAAGATATTGATAAGCGACTTCCAGTGACGAGATGTCCAGAAACTCCATTTCAGTGTGGATGTACCTATGTAGATCCCCATGGTATTTTATAACCACATTCCTTTTGGAGTCTTTGATACCCAACTTGGTGTGCAAGGTATGGAATGTATTTGTGAACTCTGACATTGTTTGGCCCCTCTCTTGACACAGTGTGGTCTATATCATGTATTGTTCGTCATAGTTTCCAACATGGTAATATTGTTCCTTGTGGGCATAAACAAATTCCTCCCAAGTGGGTCCCGACCCAAAAATTGCACACTCATCCTTGGCATGTTTCTCACAGTAAGTCTCCCACCAATCTCTGACATGTAGAAGGGCCTTAAGGAACATGAAGGTGAATGTTTCACTGTTGGAAAAATTTTGGACAAAGAAATAACCCTCTAGTAGACTTAACCATTTTTCCAAAGTGTCGACATCTATCTAGCCTTCAAACAAAGGAATATAAAAGTTAATTTGTACCTTGAATGGCATTACACCTCCAAAGACACTATTGGTTGAAGGTGCCTCCATTGCTATCGATAGTCTTCGAAGGATCCAGGAGAAATTATCCATCACCTCTTTCCTTTGTCACGCAAAGGCTTCCTCGAGCAACAGTTTGATAGGATCTCTTTCTTCGTCATCCCTATTTTCTTCCACCATGAAAGGTTTCTTGGGTGGGTGAGAGTGGTTGTCCTTAAGAGAAACAAGCTCAAGACCCAAATCTCTATACCATGACCTTGTTGGGGACATGCACTAAGAATGATTAGGAGCATACTACTCTAATACCATTGATCCAGATTATTTTGAGAACGACATGAAGGAAGAAATACAACAGAGATATAACAAGGATATACAAATATATATGGAAAGGAACACAGTAATACTCATATTCTATTAATGACTGTCTAGAATATAGAATATTGTAAATGCAACGCACATAAGCTAGCTAGAATGATGGTAGCTTATCTCTAAAGAAAGCTATGTCGACTACACTCATTCACAAGAAATTGATTATAATGAGGCTCCAAAGGCCTTTTTAACATAAATCATAAATGAGGAAACCCTAAACATCCAAAACCATAACACTGGGATATGAAACTCCAAAAGGTTTGTGGGCCTCGATGGGGGTAGTTGATACATCAACTTCTTGAGGGAATGACTTTTGCATACGATCTCCATTTGGAGTGTTCGATACCTCATCAAAAAATTCTAGCCGAGGAGTAAAAATTCCACCGAGGTTCAATGCATGTCATTAAAAACCACTGGCCCCCAAAAAGTGTGGAAATAAATGTTGTTTAGGGCCTCAAAACAACCCCGAAAGTTTGGGACCCGAAAAACGGTAAACAAACTACCAAAATGAAAAATTGTTCTTTTAGCTAGTGGAATAGGTGGGTGGCCACTGATATCCACCTGGATCAATACCAGATCGAGCTAGGTATTCTTCAAAGGGTTGATTATCATACTCACCACCATTGTCAGATCTATAACACTTGATGGGTCGACCACGTTGCTTTTCAACAAAGGCCCAAAATTCTTTGAACTTTTCAAAGACAAGGTTCTTATTCTTCAGGAAAAAGACCCATGTGAAGCGAGCGAAATCATCAATGAAAGTAAAAATTTACCTTGCACCTTCTAGTGAAGGAAAATTGATATAGAAGATATCACAATGAACCAATTCCAGTAGTTTATATGTTTTCCATGCTTTTCTAGAGTCGAATGGTGTCTGATGATTTTTCCTAAGCACACGGCCCTTACAGAATCCTTAAGGGGAAAACACCCTCGAAAAACCAACAACCATGTTATGAGTTTCCAATGCCTACATACTATGGAAATTCATATGTCTGAGTCATTCATGCCAAATTCGAATCCTCTCATCAGTGTGAGAAACAAGTGAAAACGGTTCAGATTCAAGTCAAGTCAAATAACAAAACTTGTACAAACTATTTATTAGGTTGAGAAGGCCACCAATGAAAATTGAATTTCATTTCTTCAAATCACAAATATAGAACCGATCCAGCCAAAATTCCACAATCTTACCTATCTGTGTTAAATGAGAAACAAAAAACATATTGGCATTGAGATTTGGCACATGATAGATGTCGACAATTTTCCCATGTCGACAAGCTACATCACCCTAACCAACAACATCCAAAGAAAAATCATCAGGAACGTAGATTTTACTCTCCTCATCTTTATTCAGTATTGTGAATAAAGTGGCATCCTTGGCCATATGATGAGTGCACCTGGAGTCGACAACCCATTCATTATGTGTAGTGTGAGACAACAAGGCCTAAGAAGTCCTGACTTGGAAGGTGAAATTATCAACGGGTCGATGAACAACGAACACATATTCTTCAAGTCATTTAAGATTTTCTTCTAAATCGTCTTTTTCCTTAAAGCAATTTTTCTCCACATGTCTAGTCTTTCCGCAATACTGACATGTCTTCTTCTTTCAACTTTGTTGTGGTTTCCTCTAGGGTCCCTGGTCATGGTATGCAGGTTTCTTTGCAGAAGCATTATATTGCACTCTATTCTGGGAATCTATCTTTCCCTTACCCTTAAGCAAGTGGGCCTAATGTTTACCACCAAGATTTCCTTCTTTGAGTAATCTATGTTGATTAGTAATGAAAAGACCACATAAAGATTCAAAGGTATAATCCTTACCATCTTCCTTGTGTGCTTGCCAGTTGGTGAGTTGTCCATCTTTCTTGTAATTTTCTCCACATTCACCTAATTTCAACTAGAGTTATTTTACACACACCAAATAGTCCTCCATTCTCTCAAAGGAATGAGAATCGAGAGAGATCAACTATTGATTCAATTGCATGATGTGGCTCTCGTCGACTTGGTCAAACAAGTTCTTTAGCTTCTTCCAAACTAGATGAGGACAGTCGATTCCATTGAGGTGAAATCAAATCTCCCGTAAGATGTAGGTCGTGATGACCCCCATAGCCTCATACTTATTCCCATCAAAAACAAACTTATCATGAGCATCTGTTGGATCTGGAATCACAACCTTGGTATAATGCCACAGTCCCTTACTCTTCAATAGGGTTTCCATATCTGGAGCCCATAATGCATAATTTGATCCATTCAGAACAATAGGATCATTCTTCGAATCCATATTTGATATCTAGATAGACTGGTCTTATTCAATAAGTTCTAATCGATAAACCATCAGCCTAGAGTCAGTCACACAACATATCTGACTCAACAAGGTTCATGGATAAAGGTTTTAAAACGTTGACTCTGATACCATTTTGGGGAATAAGGTGGAACATGACATGAAATATAGAACATAGTATTGCATATAATCGAATAAGGGAAATAAATTCAAAAAACAAAGGGTGGTGTCTAAAGACAGTGTTACAACACTTAAGTAAAGCACATTGGGATCAGGACATCACAATGGATATTGTGCATATTGATCTGCATGATCTGTTGTGCAATCTCAATTCTTCTTCATAATGACCCAAGGGGTCTTCTTTTGTAGTCTTAATATCTAACCAACTTCCATAGAGTCCAGAATATATTATCGACATATAATCGTCGACAATTAGATTTGACTCCACAAAATCCGCTCTGTCGAGTCGGCTTGATAGGACTCGACCTGAATGATTATCCGTCCAACTCGTATTCGATTTCTAGGATGGTTAATCCACCACCTGGCTATCTTTGAATATTGGTTGACTGTTTGACCGACAAGCACGTTGACTACTCGACCGACAGGTGTGGTGCGTTGGTCGATCACCCGACCAATTGTATCTATATGAATGTCAACCTCTCGACCGACTGAACCTAGGAGATGTGTGATAAACCATCAATGCTTTATATTCCAAAAATATGAGTTGGAAAGAGGGAGGAGCCTCTTAAACCATGTCACCCTCCCTTAAAACACTTTTATATTCACCTCACTCGACTCATATCGACTTTCATTAAACGTTTTATCCTGCTTATTCCCTGATGCATCAACATTCCTTAAGTTTTTCATATCATGTTGATCCTCTGATGTATCGACACCCATTAGACATCATATCCCTTTTATTTTGTGACATATCAGTGCTCAATCATTTTATCCTTATTATTCCCCAACATGTCGACCACCCAATGTCATTCAAACGTCGATACAATTGTGGCTTAAACAATGTTTTGAGGCATTAACATAATTGAAAGAATAAAACAAAGTTTAATGTAAAAAAGGGTATACGTTGGAAAGCATGTGAAGAAAAAGAAACATGAGTGATAAAGTTGGGGCCCATAAACCATTTCACCCCCTTTATTAACCATTCACTCCATCGACCCTCCTCTACTTAACATATTTCGTTCACCCCCCTTTCCTCTTAACGTGTATTGACAACCAAATGTGGTTTCAATGTCGACAATGAAATGTATTGTGAGTCCCACTACGTCGCAAAACCTAATGTCATGTGAATGTCAATACATCGGCAATAGAATGTTATGTGAGTGTTGATACATCAATAGCCCAAAGTCTTGTGAGCATCAAAATGCAATGTGGTTCAAACAATGTGCAAGGAATAAGGTAATTTTTAAAGTTGAAGGAATATCACACACACGTAGATACATGTCGACCCCTTAAAAAAATTTCAACTCTGTTTTATATGTCATCCCACGATTGAAAATTATGATTAATACATGATTCCTTGAAGCATGGATGGATAAACCATAAAGCCAGATTTCCACCAAAATTCATGAAGTGGGAAGAGAATGAAAGCATTGGTAGGCATGCTAAATTAACTAAGGGCGTATTACTCTGGACATTGGATGCATGGCCGCAATACAGTGCATCAGGAAAAACCTAGCTTCAAATCTTGTTTTTTCCATAACTTTTGACTACAAACTCTTTTTTATGCACTCCTTATACCGTTGGGAAGGTCTCGTCGAGATATACAACATCTTTGTTATAGGTTTTAGGATATTCCTCGCCATTTTTTTTCATATTTTCAAATTTCAATACTAGCACACTGATAATAACCCGGGAACTAATAACACAACATTTCAATGATTATTTCTATGAAATCAATATTAGAGGGACCATATATTAAACTTAGGGAAGTATATATAAACATATTACTCAACTACCAATTGAATTCTCTATGTTTAAATGCACCTTTTTAAAGTATGTTTTGAAGTTTTATGTTGGCAACTCATCTATTTTGTAATAAATGGTAGCCAGGTACTAGTACTGAAAGAGCGCCATACTCGGGAATTTGAATACATAATGAATGTAGAAGTGGACTACAAAAAAATGGATGTTGTACATCAGGACAAGGAGGATTCTCTAGTACAAAAAAAATTATCCACAAATGTGATCTACAAAAAAGGATAATATCCTGGTGTGTAGATTTCCACAGTTAATAATAATGTATGAGCTTGAGCTTCTAGAAAACACTTTGTCTGAAGTTTTGAAACTTCCAATGTTTCAAATGGACACTCCACCCATCATCAAGGACATTTTCAAAACTTCTAACACAATGTTTTCCAAAAATCTCAAGCTCATACAAAGGATAATATACCAACACACAAGAGGAATCAACAAACAAGACTCAAGCTCATATGACAAATGATAAAAGACAATTTTAAAATAAGATATGAAATCTCACAATAGGAAATTCCTAGGAAAAGAGGAAAATTTGAGACCCATAATGTGAAAATTATTCACCACATTGTATAAGGTGGACTAGGGACAAAATCCATGATGGCCCACAAGCACTAAGAGAAAAATTTGAAATGTGAATGTACATGATGTAGGAGATATTAAAGTATGAACATCTCTACTGTCAATATTTACTCATCATTGCATAGAGGATAGGGACAAAATGATTGCAAACGGAAGATCAAGAGTCAAGAAGATGAAAGGCCAATAGTCAGTGTGAATTTCAATAAACAGAGTGATTGTATTATAATTTGGGGCTTTTGGCTCTTTGAGCTTCATGCACAACTGCTGGAACTTTAATGAGAAGAAGCCTTTTTAGCCAATCTATTTTCTATAGAGATTGGATTCTTGTGTTGCACTTGTTGTTAACTATTTTGCTACCTTTTTCTCAACACTGGAGTTGTGTAAGAATGTATCTCACGTTGTAGGCTATTCTTATGTGTGTATATCCCATTTTTATTTATGTTCTTTAGAAAATATTTGTCTGAATCTATGAACATAGGACTATAAATGATTTTTTCAATGCTAGACTATTATGGGTTTGCAACCATTTACCCATATTCTTTTCTTTGCTCTGTGTGAACTATTTCCTAGGCCATTGATAGGATCATGTGTGGTTCTATTTTTTCTTTCTGGTTACCGTTAGTTTCATATGGATTCATGTGTTTTCATATTATATTACTTTCATTTCATTCTTTAGCTTAGAAACCATCATCAGTGGACCAGGCCGCAACTGGTAAACCCAAAAAACAGTAACGGTTTTCATGCTAGAATCTAGATGGATTATCTATTCCAAATGTTGTGAGGTCTAATTGGGACTTCTCATTGGGGGTAAACCCTACTATTGATTAAGGTCACATAGAATGCATCAACAAAATTGGTGCTAGGAGAGTCGGATGACAAGCCTGCCCATGTGGAGCCATTTCAATAAATTGTTTTAATTATCCCATAGCTCCTCTCCATATCTCTATATGGGATAACCCTTTGAGTGTTTTGAGACCCTCAAGTGGCATCCCATTCAAGAGAGTTGATCTCTTGTCAAACTTGAATTTTGATGGTGAATGGAGTGTCTTTGCATTCATGCACCTCAACCAATTTAACAACACTCGACATAATCTTAAAATTGTTCAGGATAATGAAATTTGTCGATTATTTATTTGTACATTGGAAGGATGGATTCAATCCTAGTATAGGACACTACCAACGAAATCAATACATAGTTGGAAACAATTAATGGAAATATTGATCACTGCTCATGTAAATTATGATTATGAAGAAATCTTTAATGAACTTTAAGAAATTCGTAGGAATATAAATAAACCTATCGATGTTTTCTTTCAGAGAGTTATGTAGATTTCCTGAAAGTGACAAACCATCAAACGAAGAAATTTTTGATTGGTTTTCATATATTCTCTTTATTCCTAAAGGGGACAATCTTAAAAATGAAAGGGTCTCTAATCTGAAAGATATCATTTCTCACTGCTATAATTTAGATCTACATAATGAATATTCAGTCACCTCCCATCCTAGAGATACATTTTTAGACCTAGAGACCACACATGCCTACCATGAGACATATAGTACTCTAAAATCTTATTCTGAAGTGAAACTCAAGGGTAATGTTTTAAGAAATGATTGCAAATATGTATTGAACAAAGAATCAATTTACAGAGTTGTTGTAGATTTGAATGATAATTTTGCACTGAGAAACATAAAAAATATATCCTCCAATGAAAATCATGATATGACAAGACAAGATCGAGGATACATGATTTCTAACCAACACTTTATCACTGAAATAGGGGAATTTCCATCATAACCCCTAAACCCTTACACCCAGGGTGGGAACAAACCAGTGAAAGTCCTTTAGGAATTATATCAATTGTTTATCCTGAATATCAAGAGAATCATGAATTTGATTTAGTCTGTGAAAGGTCTCCTATTGAGGAAATCCAATCATTTTTAGAATCTGAAGATTTTTTTTCCCTTTATACAAACTTGTTTGATGATGATCACTTAAATGAGCGTCCACTAGCTTATCATGCAGTACAATCTTTACATTTCTCTTTCAAAAATAAAATATTGAATGATAAAGGAGAGAGAGAAAATTTACAAGCTTTGATTGATTGTAGACCCATTCATAATAATAGTCCATCCAGGGTGCACAATTTTGAAAATCCTTTGCAACCAAGATTAATGGAACATAATGAAACACAATTTGATCATGATAACCCCATGTTTTAGAATTATGTTTATGTTTCAGAAATGAGTGTGAGAATCAATGTATCATTCGATGATCTTGTACAATCTATAATTACTAATTTGTATGAATAAATGTTAATGATAAAAGAGACAAGGAACAAATAACACAAAGAATTTTCATACCCCCATGGGGAAATGACAAAAAATGGATAGATTGTCATCATGCAAGATAACATAAACATTGAGTTGACCCAAGAAGCATTGCCACCCAAATTTGCTCCAAAATCACAAGTTTAATATTTAGGGGCAAGTGCATCACTTACCCTTGGATTTTGTTTCAACACTCCAACATTCCTCAAATGATTTTGATGATTTTACAAGAGAGATCGTGGAGTCATATTTTGTTCAATGTTTCCCTCAAACCAAAAATTATCTATCACTTCTTGTTTTCAACCTACTTTGTAATGTTTCAATTATTTCAATCAATTACGTGATACCTCAATTGTGCACACCTATGCAATGCCATAATAATCATGTAGACATTGAGGTAATCAAGTGGCTACATTAGATTTATGATTTCACCTAGAATTTATTGAGCCAACGTAGGTTAGAGTAGGAATAGGAGTAGTATAGATTTTATTTCCATTTCTATTTTCATAGAAATATTTTGACCTATTTTGGTTTCTTGAATAAAATCCACTAGATGTTATTAGGTTTTTGTTATGATTCGGGATGGATTATTCTAGTTCTAGTTTCTTCTGCATAACATTTTTCTTATTTTTACTAATCCTTTCACTTCGTTGTTTAACTTGAAGGTTGGCATAGTTTTGGTTTTCCTTCATTTTCATTAGAGAACCATGTGTATAATGTTTCTGAAAACATTCAAATGAAATATTTACTTGCTTCAATAGAATTCACTTTAGCATTGATAGTTGGAAAGCAGTAAGCTAGAAGAGCACAATCCCGAGCCTCTGAACAAGTATCTATTGTAGAAGACTCTATATTTATGGGGGAATTGGAATAGAAAACTCATGAAATTCCAAGTGAAAAATTACACCCTACAACACTCAATGACTTACCTTTTAGATTCTCGACATATGATCATAGGAGAATGCTTAAGGTGCATGTTCCTAGTTGATATCATGCACCTGATTTGAACTGGTGATTGGTTGGGCATGTTCATGCTTCAGAATGAGTTTTAGGTCTTAGAGAGTCACATAATGAGCACATGTTTTAAAATCCTTAGAATATTGTAGTACCAGAGCAAAGTCACTAAAGAGATAAAAAATGAATCTCTTTCTAGTACCATAATTATTGAAGCACAAGGCCACAAGGATGAGATGGAAGGATTGAAGAAATAAAATGTGATATTTAATTCTCAAATATAATAGCACCAATCCCATTCAGACAAATTTCCATGAGTCTAGTCTTTCACGAGGATTAGTCTTTTCAATAGGCTGCATAAATACTTGTGGTGTTGTGATAAATGGATAGTTTAAGCCACTTGTGACACTGACATTCATGTTTTCTATTTTAGAATATGTTCCATGATTATTACCTATCTTTACTCATCATTCATTAAAGGTTTCATTTTATCATGTTTTGAATTGAGTTTTATCTTTTGATTCTGAATGTGACTGCTCAGTTTTATTTCACATCGTTTCTTCCCCTGAGGGTGATCTATTCTTCCAATTCATTTACTTTGAAATCCCTAAATGTGTTTGATGATATATCAACTCCATTCTCTCATCTTGGAAACACCGTGCATATGAAACATATAGATATAGAAAGCTCAATTAGATTAGGGGACATATAGATATATTCGTCGAGGCTATGGACACTCAATGGTAGCGAAGCAAGGTCTATGAAACCATGGTGACTCCATCAGGGCTACGGACGCTTGCATATAATGGATCAACACATGAGGGATAATGTATATACACACCTAGTGAAAAATATTTTTATACCTCAAACCTATATAGGCCCTATGATGAAGATGTCAACTTGGAACATCGACATATTTTAAGGAAATAAATCTCATCATAATTCACCCTCTTATTACAATAGACAAGTTGCACTAGATGGCATGCAAGCATCACTAGTGAACCCATCGCGATGAAATATTTCAGAAGCCTGTTTCACTCTTATTCTGAAATTACCCTGAAAGTAAGAACATCACCCTCTACATTTTATGCTCATAAGTCGAGGAAGACTAGTAGATATTTTAGCTTCATCTAGTGTGTCATCAATTGTTGAGACCTCAACACCTTCCCAAAGCTAGCAGGCTTGGGGCCCCTCCTAAATTTTTTCAAATCAAATCTTTTAATTGTTGCACCCATTAGCCAAGTTCTCTTGATTTTTAGTTGTTGAGCATTTATTGGTTGAATGGGTGAATTGTCTCTGATTTCCCGTTGTTTTGAGTTACATCATGTTGCAATCATGATTGAGTGTGGTAATAGCCTTGTCAAGTTTGTTTGCGTCACAAGAAGTTTTTATTACGCCCATCACATCCGCATGTGTTTTGAGCCTCTTGGTTCTTTGACTAACCCTGAACATGAAAGAGCCATTTATCGTTACTTGGGTTGATTATAACATATGCAATACACATGTTGGCTCTGAATTGGTTCTCATAAAATAAATGGTACTCTTGCCAAATACTCACTATTAAGTGCTCCAAAAATCAGTTGGATGTTTCCACAATATAATATATCTTTGAAACTGATGGATGACCTCAGTTTCAATGGAAAATTTGAAATCATATATAACATAGGTGTCAAAGGAATCAAAAGAACTGAATTCGGGTAAAGAAATCATAAGAACGGGGCCCAAAATTTTATTAAAAAATGTTTTTGCTCATAATTTCAGGTACTGGTCAAAGTGAAATTTTTACCCTTGAAGCATGCCTACTATAGGTTTTGTGGGATTATGAATCTAACTCCACTAAAGAAATCGAAATCCGAGGTCTAAAAGTTCCAAAACAATCACCAAGGATTTCTTGTCAAGCAAACCCCATTAATCATGAAGTCGTTAAAATGCTTGAATGAAGTTGTAAGCCCTCTCATTGGATACCTCTTCCCCTTCTCTCCACATCACAAAAAACAACATCTAAATTGGGCATCGTATGTGCAAGTTTTGGATCTTATGAATTAGATTAGGTTGCGCCACACACGAACCCCCCCCCCCCCTCCCTTTTTAACATTATTATACATCGGCCCCTCATATTAATATTTATCATCCAACCTATTTAATTTCAACACCAATACACAATGTTTGTATTAAATAAATGTTTGATTGGAACAATATTTTAAATTTATTTAAAAAAAAGGGGGGGAATAATGCAATACTGGTTTAAAGGAGGTGATGGTATATGTATATGAGAAGGCATATAAAATAAAATATGAGTTGGAAAGAGAGGGTATCTTAAACCATGTCACCCCCCACCTTAAAACTCTTTTATATTCACCTCACTCCCTCATATCAGCATTCCTTAATTTGTTTATCCTTCTTATTCCTCGACGTATTGACATTCCTTAAGATTTTTATATCATTTTGATCCTCCAATGTATCAATGCTCCTTAGAAATCATTTCATTTTTACCCACAATTTCTTAACCATTCACTCCATCGACCCTCCTCCACTTAACATATCATGTTCACCCCTCTTTCCTCTTAATGTGTATCGACAACCAATGTAATTTGAACACCAACAATGGAATGTCTTGTGAGCATCAATACATCGACAACCTATTGTCATGTGAATTCCAATACTTTGGCAATCAAATGTTATGTGATTTTAGATACATTGGTATCCCAAAGTGTAACATCCCCATCCACCCATGCCGGGGCATGCTACTCTAGAAAACACTTTCATTCTCTGCTCAACATACTGTAACATACCCAGTATCCAACTGAGCTATGCCACATAAAAATTTTGAACTGCATGCAATTAAAACATATACACACAGAACTCTTGCAGAACTTTATATATAAAACATAAATAGACAAATACATACTTTAAATGCACAGATTCATACAAAAATGAAAGTAAACATATACATGTAGCATATATAGGAAATACCCATAAATATAAAGACAGTTTGACCACACATAGGATAAATCCATAAAAATAAACACGTAAATAATAATGCAACATATAAATTTATCACACAATTGAAAATTATCTCAGTAAGAATATCACCAACTGCGTGCAGACCTTCCACGAAGCTCCTAGACTTAGAGCACACTGCTCATCACTCTCAGCAGTGGGTCACCCTCGAGCTGGGACTAAACTCCACCCGGGTAGAGGGATTCCTAACCAGGCTGACTATCTCAGACAACAGAAAAGACTTTGTGACAGATGCCAACTAAAAATAAAAGCCTACAGTCCCTCATTCCCCACATGCATGTCCCACTCCAGGAAGTGTGCTACTTCTCTGCTCAATAGTCCTTTGGTTGCCCCAGTTCATTTCCATGCTTCAACAATAGGCTAGACGGGAAGTTTCAGAGCCCTATAGCTGTAGCTTAGCACCTTCAGGAAATCAATTCCCAGTAATTCTCTCACCCAGAGAGAAATTTCTCACGGGTCTGACAACCCGCCTCTTCAGTATCCCATGGGCCTAACAACCCGCTTCTTTAGTCCCGCTCCCAAGCTAACCAGGTACACAAACATGTATGGGCATGGATACAGGTTTAGGTACAGTGACATGAAGGTACAGAGGATAGCTCAATGAGTGTGGGAATGATGATGGAGTGATTGACTGAATGATGGGAGCCCCCCAAAAATGAACTAAGTCCAAACAATATGTATGCATGTCCCCAACTTGACACTTGTCATGTTGGGAGCTACTTTGTCCCACTTGTCCCCATCTTTAGAACTTAGGATAAAATAATTACCCATACTTTATACTTTAAGAAATATTAATATAATATTCCTTTTTGGCTTAAGCTCCCTAGTTTAGCCCCTTTTCCTTAACTTTTATCCCCCACCCTTTCCCTAACTAGTGGAATTTAGTCCCCCATACTATTTTATCATGGTCGGTCTGTGCGCAACAATGTATTTTATATTAATGATGAGACATATACAAAAATAGGCTCATTGGCCTTTAAAATCTAGGCTCTCCGGCCTAATCATCACAAAACTGGCTCACCAACCTATAAAACACCACATATACACAAAGGCTCCCTGACCTAAAAATCGCACACACATAAGTTATTGCGCGTGGTATCCAAGAATGTGCACACTTCATCATTTTACTATGCAGTACATGCGCACACTATACCATTGAAGGTGCATACAAAAATGATATCAAAAAACTCACCAGCTTATGTGCAATTGTATTTTATATTTACAATTGGGTTCGGCCTAGGGATATTAAAATCCTCTCCCCTTATTTATGCACCGTCCTCACTGCATTATGTACACATATACAACAAAATTTTCAAAAATCCTAAAAACGATGTGGGTATTCTTCCCGCATTTCATCCTCATGCTCCTGAGTAGCCTCCTCAGGACCGTACCAAGTCCATTGGACCTTGACAGGCCCCATGGCTCAATTCCGAAGTTGTTTGATTTTCCGGTCCAGAATGCATATCAGATGCACTTGGAAAGTGCCTTCTTGCTCCACCTGAATCACATTCCAATCAATAGCATGATTAGCATCAGGTATATATGTCTTGAGTAATGATACATGGAATACATTATGAATAGACATAGATGCAGGAAATGCAATCATATAAGCTACTGGACTAATCCTCTCTAGGATTTCAAATGGCCCACAATAGCAAGCTGTCAACTTTGAACAATTTCCCAACTTCAGGGAACTTTTTTTGGCCTTCACTTTCAAGAATACATGGTCCCCAACTTTAAATTCCCTATGAGTTATGCCCTTATCAACATAGCTTTTCTACCTGTCTTGGGAAGCCCTTAAATTTTGTTTTATTTTCAACATTTTCTCCTCCATTTCCCCGAGTAAATCCGGCCCAACCACTGCTCTATCTGTTGGGTTATCCCAACTTACTGGTGTGTTTCACTTTCTACCATAAAGTTCCTCAAATGGGCTCATCTTTAGAGATGTTTGGTACCCATTGTTATAAGAAAACTCTACCAAGTGTAGGTAGTCTTCCCATTTTTATGGTTTATCCATCACATACATCCTCAACATATCCTCAATAATTTGATTCACCCTCTTTGTTTGTCCATATGATTCTGGATGATAAGTTGTGTTAATATTCAAATTTGTTCCAAATCCATTAAATAATCCTTTCCAAAAATTTGAGGTAAATTTTGGATCTCTTTCAGACACAATTGTCTTGGGTATGCCATGTAATCGAGCAATTTCCCTCATATAAACATCAACAATGTTGGTTGCCTTGTGAGTGAGCTTAACTGGAGTAAAATGGGTAGCTTTAGTAAGCTTATCCACCACTACCATGATAGAATCACGTTGCTTGTTTGTTCTGGGAATTTTGGTGATGAAATCCATTGTTACAACTTCCAATTTCCACTCAGGAATGGGTAATGGTTGTAGCAACCCAGCTGGGTGTCTATGTTCAACTTTTACCTTTTGACATTCCAAACATTTGGCAATAAAATCAACAACTTCTTTCTTCATGCCTGGCCAATAATATTGGCTCTTGATAGCTACAATAGTTTTCTGATAACCTGGGTGCCCAGCATAAGGTACATTATGCGTTTCTCTTAATATCAGATTTTTCAATTCCTGGGGATTTGGTACATAAATGATGCCCCTGTACTTCAGAATTTCATCATTATCTAGCTCATATTCTTCAATTTTCTGTTGCAAATTACCTCGCTGTAATTTTTCCACTAATTCCCTGTATTGCAAATCTAATTTTGTAGCCTCCAAAATTTTGTTCTTCATATCTGATTGGTACATGCTAATGGATGTAGCATGCAATTGATGCACTCTTCTGCTGTGTGCATCGACCACTTTTTTCTCTTTCCCCTTGATATGCTTTATATCAAAGTCATATTCACTTAGAAATTCTAACCATCTGCTTTTCCTAGCATTTAGAGTTGGCTGATCAAATAAATATTTCAAACCATTATGGTCTATCCTCAGCTCAAACCTTTTCCCCATGAGGTAGTGTCTCCATTTCCTCAAAGCATGCACTATGGCTGCCAACTCCAAATCATGAGGGACATAGTGTTTTTGATGCTCCTTCAACTTCCTTGATTCATAACATATAACAAACCCATTTTGACTGAGGACTCCACCAAGTTCTTATTTACATGCATCTATGCATACAATGAAGTCTTCATTTGGGTCTGCAATCCTTGGTATTGGAGCACTTGTAAATAATTGTTTCAAGTGTTGGAAACTCTTTTCACAATCCAATGTCCACTGAAACTTCACACCCTTCTTTTGCAAGGAATTGATTGGGTGTGCAATATTTGAGAATCCTTCAATAAATATCCTATAGTATCCTGCAAAGCCCATGAATGATTTGACCTCTATCACATTCTTTAGCGATGACCATTCTCTAATGGCTTCAATCTTCTCAGGATCCACTGCTATCCCATCCTTTGAAATGATATGTCCCAAATATTGAATTTGCTTTTGATAAAATGAGCACTTGCTCAATTTGGCATACAACTAATGCTCCCTTAATACTTGCAACACCATCCTCAAATGATTCTCATGCTCTTCTTCTGACTTGGAATATACAAGGATGTCATCCAAAAAGACAATGAAAAACTTGTATAAATATTCTCGGAAAACACCATTCATTACGCACATGAAAACAATTGGTGCATTTGACAACCTAAATGGAACCACTGTGAACTCATAATGACCATACCTTGTCTTGAAGGCGGTATTGTTGATATATTCCTCTTTAATCCTTACCTGATGGTATCCTAACCTCAGATCTATCTTTGAAAATATCTTTGCATCCTTCAATTGATCAAAGAGATCATCAATCCTTGGCAGAGGATACTTGTTCTTTACAGTCACTTTATTCAATTGTCTGAAATCAATGCACAATATTAATGTCCCATCTTTATTCTTCACAAACAATACTAGGGCACCCTAAGGTGACACACTTGGGAATATATACCCCTTCTTCAGAAGTTCTTCAAGCTTCATTTTCAACTCCTTCAGCTCTGGTGTACTCATTTTGTAAGGAGTCTTTGACATTGGATTTGCTCCAGGCATTAAATTTATAGAGAAATCAATATCTCTCTTTGGGGGTAGTCCTGGTACCTCCTTGAACACATCTTCAAAATCTTCCAGGACTGCATGATCTTCCAAATTTGACACCTTATCTTTAGGTGTCTCTTCCATATGAGCTGCAAATAATTGACACCCTTTTCTGTAACATTTCTTCAGCTGCAATGCTGAAATTTCTCTGATGGGTTACTGCCTTGGGAATCCCCTGCACTTTCCTTACATTCCCTTCCTCATCCAAGAAAGTAAATGCCTTGCTATGACAGTCTAGGATAGCATGATGTTGGTCCAACCAATCCATCCCAATTAGACAGTCATAGGAACCTAAAGTAAAGATGTTCAAATTTTCCCTGGTGTTTAGCCAATTCATGTCCATAAGACATGAATTAACCATCTCATTAAATTTCCTTTTGGCTCTGGTAGCCAGCTGCACCAACCAAGACTTTCCATGCTTGCTTCTTGGCAAATGAAAACTTTCCACCATCTTAGGATCTATATAACTATGACTAGCTCCTGAATCAATTAAAATAACAATGGTTTGGTTGTTGATCATACCTACCACTTCAATCATATGTGATTGATACTCTGCTTTTTTGTTGTCCAAGGCTGCATAGATCCTTGGTACATTCCTTCCCATTTCCTCCACTGTTTCAGATTGTTGTACATTGTAAGCATTCCTCACTTTTTCACCTCTATGAGGACAATCTCTGAACATATGATCTCCTTTACAACCCCAACATTGAATAGGTGGCTGCCTTGGCCTTTGACCCCTTGTATCAATCATTCTGGGTTCTCTAGAAGTTGGTTGTCTCTGAGTATTATTTCTAAATAATGGTGGCTTAGTTCCCTTCTTTCTTTTATCCATCTCGAATTTCTTTTTGTATTCCCAATCTTTTTAGAAGGTTGGCCTTGCTTTTTTCTGATCATATAGGCATTGAGATCGCCTTATGGTCTCCTCTAATGTCTTGGGATCATCATACTATATTTTTTCACTGATAAATGATGGAAATCCACTCAAATACCTATAAATATTAACTATCTCATCCTTAATGAAGGAAACATCCTTCAACAGTTCTAAAAACCTTCTTTCATATTCATCTATGGTCATACTCCCAAGCTTGAGTTCAAAGAACTATTTCATTTTCTTGTCATAATATCTTTTAATCAATTATTTCTTCTAAAAATACTTCTTGAATTCCCTCCAAGTAACACTTTTCTCTTTAATGTGTTGCACCTGCACAAGCTGATCCCACCACATGGATTCCTTTCCCTTGAGTTGATAGATTACAATTCTACCTTCTACATGAGAAGAATAATTATGCAATTGAAAATACTTTCTCATGCCCAACAACCATGTCTCTGCATCTTCATCCTTCTTGTGCTTACCATAAAATGTAGGAGGTTTGATTTTGTTTATTTCTCCTCGTAGCTCATCCACCCCAGACCTCTTATGCTTTCAGACAGGGGATGGACTTGATTTGTTTTGTTCTGTATTATTGGAATGCCTCGGGGAGTGATGGTGATGTATGCTAACACTTTTGGTTCTTCTTTTCTCATCAGGAGACCTGTGACTTCTTGATTTGCTTGAGCCGCTCTCCTTATCCAATTTCTTTTCTATTATGTTCAAGCTCTGCACTAACTTCATGTTTAAGTCCTATTTCTTCTCCTTGGCTCTCATAAGCCTTTCATTATCAGCTTTATGGCTTTGGACATCCTTCTACAAATTCTTAGTGGTCTCTACCATATTCATAATTTCATCCCTTCCTTCTCCATGTGCATTGGAGTTTGTTCCTTCAATACCCAAATGGACATCCATCCCTATGATCTCATCTTCCTGTTTGTAAGTCCCCTTTGCATCTTCCATTCCTCTAGACTCTATGTTTATCTTGATCTAATCTAGTTTTTAACTCTGCAAAATGTGCAGCCAAAAAAAATTGTCAGGCTAACTGACTCAACAATTTCATGAGAAATATGAACCATTCTGGTTCAATAATATATATCAGAATTATTTCTTCTGATTTCTTGGAAAATTGAATGCCCATATCAATTTTTTGGGTGAATAATTATACTCTACTATCCAATACCTTTCCAATGCCTACTCCCATGCTCAATTCTGAGTCTTGAGCAGAAAGTTATAGTTATTTGAAAATTGCCCATTCATTTTTCTGTTCACACTTCAACTTGGTGCAACTCTGTGCTATAATTATGTATTTTTGCACCTACTCCATTGGATTTTTCATAGTATTTCAATTGGGTTTCCTCATATACATATTATGGACACTTTGTCCAAGTTTCACCTTTTTCTGGGTTCCAGGCTGCTAGTTACAGCCTGCTGAAGTTCTAGGCCAAATCGTGTTTTTGGTCTGGAATGCTACATGTACCTTCTTTTCCATATTAAACATTTTTAACATGCCCATAAATTTAATTAATCTCTAGTAATGTCTTCTATGGTTCAATATATTTCCATTGACCACTCCTACGCCTCAATCTGATTCCGGAGCAGAAAATTATGGCTCTTTGAAGTTAGATGGGTCTTAAAATTTACCCTCCATTGTTTGTGATGTAACTTTATCATAAAAGATCTTTTTGACAAATGGTTTACACCATTAGAAAATTATCTCTGAGCTATTTTATTTGTGATGTAGAGACGAAGTACACCTTGGAGCACTCTGTTCTCGTGGTTTTAGAGTACATAAAAATGTTGTTAAGGGCATCAAAAACGCGTTGCAAAACGATGACATTCAAATAGTATAAAATGTTATGGAATTTCGCTGGTTTGACGTTGTTGTTCACCCACCAAACGAATTTGCGCGCACAAATTTCAATCTGTAAACCCATATTTAGCATGCATTGCAACACCATAAGATAAATCATGCTTTGTGCACCTATAACCATTGTACATCACTTCTATGTCGCATCAATAACTGGAGCGCACTACTTTTGTGTCGCGCGCCAATATCCATCGTGCATAGTTTTGGTTCTTGCACTATTACTTGTTGCGCACAATTTTTGAATCGTTCCTTGATATTCGACACACATTTCACGCTACGCGCTACACCATGCCAAAGTTTAGTATGCCCCCATTGCACACCACTACTCTGCGCGCACCATTAACTAAATTGTTGTGCGACAACATAAACCCCCATTACGCATGCTCCAACCAAATTCCCTGTGCTTTGCAAATAATGCGCACACCACACGCGCCATTATTATGTATGTGCACACCGCATGCACCTTAATATGCATATGCAGACCGCGCAATGCTAAATTTAGCGCTCTCACCCTCACACCAACATTTTTCTGCGTGGCGCCAAATTTTAGCACGCACACCCGCACACCAATATTTTTTCGCATGCACACCCTCACACCAATATTTTTCTGCGCGGCGCCAAAATTTAACGTGCACACCAGCACACCAATATTTTTCCGTGTGGCACCAAATTTTAGCGTGTGCGCCCGCACACCAATATTTTTCTGCGCAGTGCCTACTTTTTACATATCACAAGCTTTTTACTGCACAACATGCATTTTTAGTGCACCCACCTATGCACATCCTTTTTTATGCGCATCAATTCCTTATGAATTCTGCTTCAGAAATTGGGGCTTTTGCTTAACTTTTTCCCAATTTCTACCATAGACATTCTGCAACTATGAAATTTGTTCAATTTCACCCCGATAACACTAGTTCAACCTCTACAACAACAAATCGTTGCAGTTTGACATTTATGGAACAATTTTTTCCCAAACTCAAGTCACGAATTGAGAATTTTAATTATTAATCTCGCTCCAACTGTCATGGCTTCACTGTAACTTCAAATTCGACCAATTCTAGGTCTGAATTTGCTAGAACAGATATTAAATCAGGAATATCTCACCACTTGGCCAAATTTCTCAATTTTCCCATGAATTTAACAACATAAATTGGGGCTTTTTCCCAATTCTGCGTTGTTGCTTCTAAATTTTACCATGGACGCTCTGTAACTTGAAATTTGGCCACTTCAAAATCAATCCTCTGTAAAATTTTGCTTCAACTCAACTTGCTCGGCCCATCCAGGCTCAGTGTTGAAAATTGAAGCTCTGATACCATATTGTAACATCCCCGACCACCCATGTCGGGGCATGCTACTCTAGAAAATGCTTTCATTCTCTGGTCAACATACTGTAACATACCCAGTATCCAACTGAGCTATGCCACATAAATTTTTCGAACTACGTGCAATTAAAACAGATACACATAAAACTCCTGTAGAACTTTATATATAAAACGTAAACTAACAAATACATACTTTAAATGCACAGATTCATACGAAAATGACAGTAAACATATACATGCAGCATATACAGGCAATACAAATAAATATAAAGAAAATTATAACCACACATAGGATACACCCATAAAAATAAACACGTAAGTAATAATGCATCATGTAAATTTATCACACAATTGACACTTATCTTGGTAAGAATATCACCAATTGTGTACAAACCTTCCATGAACCTCCCATCCTTAGACCACACTGTTCATCACTCTTAGTGGTGGGTCATCCCTGAGCTGGGACTAAACTCCACCTGGGTAAAGGGATTCCTAACTAGGATGACTATCTCAGACAACAGGAAAGACTACGTGACAGGTTCCAACTCAAACTAACAGCCTACAGTCCCTCATTCCCCACATGCCTGTCCCACCCCTGGAAGTGTGCCCCTTCTCTGCTCAACAGTCCTTCGGTTGCCCCACTTCCTTTTTGGGCTTCAACAACACGCTGGACAGGAAGTCTCAGAGCCCTGTAGTTGTAGTTTAGCACCTTCAAGAAATCAATTCCCAACAAGTCTCTCACCTAGAGAGAAATTTCCCATGGGCCTGACAACATGCCTCTTCAGTATCCCACGGGCTTGACAACTCACTTTTTTAGTCCCGCTCCCAAGCTAACCAGGTACATAAATAGGTATGGGTACGGATACAGGTTTAGGTACAGTGACATGAAGGTATGGAGGATAACTCAATGAGTGTGTGAATGACGATGGAGTGATTGACCGAATGATGGAAGCTCCCCGAAAATGAACTAAGTCCAAACAATATGTATGCATGTCCCCAACTTGACACTTTTCATGTTGGGAGCTACTTTGTCCCACATGTCCCCATCTTTAGAACTTAGGATAAATAATTACCCATACTTTATACTTTAAGAAATATTAATATAATATTCATTTTTGGCTTAAGCTCCCTAGCCTAGCCCCTTTCCCTTAACTTTTATCCCCCACTGATGCAGGAGCATCACTCCAACCCAGGGATGTGTCAGCTAGACAACACATTCAGTGTGGATTCAATGAAGGGAGAGGCTCCAACCCTCTCATTTTCAAAATTCAAAATGTAATTAAATGTTTGTAAGGTTGGAAGAGCCACGCTAATGCCTTTTTGCAGATAGGAGATAGAGTCACCTTTAATGGTTGACAGGCTAGAGATCTAGATCTGATTCGAACTAGAGAGCCATTGAATGTAATTCAATGTAATTGATGAGAGTAGGTAGCTTGGAGGGAAGAGCTTGAGGATCCCCTTTTGTAAAAGATCTTTGTATCTAGATTCATTAGATTAGAACGAGCATGTAGAGAAGGGAGAAGAGAGGAGAGAGTAGAGACTTTGTTGCAATCTGAGCTTTTGTACACATTGTAAACAGACATTCTGAGATTAATACAAAGAGAAGTTTTTCCTGCATGAGATTCTTTGTGTGTTTCCATGTGTGTTCATAAATGGATGTCTTTTATGTGTTTATATGCATGTTGTAGATGTATGTTAGATTCCATCTGCATGTGATAGATATACTTCTCTATCTGTCTATGAGTTTCTTTGATGTCATTCTAGGTTCTTTGTGAATTAATGCAAGGCGTTGCATGGCAGAGTGCTGAGGAATCTGTGAGTCAGTGCAAAGAGTGCACATCTGAGTTCTGTGGAATTCAAGAAAGAATGTGCCAGGAGGGCGCACCAAAGGAATCACAAACTCAAGGGAGAGGCCTCAAGGTTACTAAACACCTTGGAGGTGGAAACTGTGCAGAGGAAGGCATAGAGAGAAGACAGAACTACTGAAGGTTCTCTAAAGCTCTGTCAGGTGGGCATCGAGTGAGTGCAAAGATTGCACGAGAATAAATTTGTTTTGAGTTTAGAGATAAGAGAAGTGTCATAGAAAGACACTTACAGAGTTGATGAATACTCTGTAGGCTCAACAAGGTGTGCTTGACTAGGAGTTTTCCAGGAAGGCACCAAATTTCCCTTTGAAGGGCAAGACAAGGGTCGATCCCCTTAGATATTTGAGCAAGAAAAATCTCAAGAGAGATAGTTCCTTTGTGCACAAAGTTCCAACAAAAAGGAGCAGTAGGCCGAGACAGTTCGAAGTCCAAGCCTCAAAAAATCCCAGAAGAGATAGCACAAGGAGTGTGCAATAGTGCACTTATTCCAAGTCATGAAGCTAGGGAGGAGTAGTGCATAGTTGCATGCAGAGTGAAAGTGTACGCGAGGGGTACGGTCGAGTTTCGTCACCAAAGCTCAAGAGGGATAGCGTTTCCAGAACGTAGACAAGACCCAAAGTTGCAGCGCTCACAGGAGATAATTTGGAGGCCAGGACCTTCGAAACATTTGAAATCTTCCAAGTCTGGGAAGAAAGCGCAAGCTCAGGAGGAGGAGCACAGCTGCCATTGGATCCGGTAGAGGAGAAGATCTGGACCATCAAATCTACGTTCATGCAGAGGAGGAACAAGCGTAGGAGGAAACAAATCTGAACTGTCAGATTTGAGCGCGGGGATCAACAGTTGTTGATCTAGGGGAAAGGTGTATGTGCCTTAACCATTTGGAAGAAGACATGAGAGTGGACTTTGCAAAGTCCTGAGTTATGAAATCATCGGAACCATCCATCATCAAAGGATAGGTGGCAGCAGATCGCGGGGTTTCGGAGGATCAGACTTCATAGGATTAGACAGGGGGTGCAGAGGAAAATACCCTTGGGACTGGGAGCCACAACGATCCTAGCCATTGGTTATGGGAAGGACGTGTGGCGAACGATCAACATTTCACTGACTCGTGACTTAGAGAATTCAAAGGTCAGAATTATAAGAACTTGTGAGGTCCGAGTTTGAGAAATTAATCTGAGCCGTTGGATCACGGAGGGTCGAGGACCGTTGATCTAACTTGGAGAATTCTCGGGAAATTAGGAATCGGAGAAAGGAAGGTGGATTCATTTTCAACTTTGCGAAATGTGAAGTTGCGAGTCCGAAGATCCAATTGGGTTAAGTCAATGGTCACATCGGTGGATCACTTAGAGTGGAGGTTCGTGACTAGTGCTTATTCGTGCAGGCGTAAATTCTGGAAAGGACCTGTGGTTTTTATATATTGAAGGTTCCCATGGGAACTAAGGAGCCATTTCAGCTCGGGAATAGGAAGATCCAAAGGCTGGGAGGTCAACAGATCCCTACCAAGGTAGGGGTGTTGCGTCAGGTGGTATCAAAGCACAAAATTTGTCTGCAGATCATAGGGAAAGGAAAAAGGGGAAGATGGGAATGCTCTCAATTTTAGAGTGAACAACAAACTTTCCAGGAAGGCAGGTAGAGGAAGAAGGTGGCTATTGAAGGCCAAAGGAGTGGTCAAGGTAAAGACCGCCAATAGAAAACCAAGGTTGATATGGACCAAGAGCTCAGCTAGATAAGAGTACGAATGGAGAAGCTTGCATTTAAAATGCAACAGGATGCAAAAGTGCATTGGGTGTATGAGTGGCCCATGAAGAAGAAGGTGAAGTGGCCCGTTCAAAAATTGTTCACCAGAGGACAGCGACAACTGTTAAATACATGGTTGAGGTATGTTGTAACCCTCAATTAAATAAAGGAAGTGGTTCATATCTGTGAGCCAGAAACTAGGAAGAGTCTCAGTGATGATGAAGAGAAGAGTTCAGAGAAGGGTCTCAGAAACTGCCAGGTGAGCAGTGAGGAACTTTTAGGTTGCCTAGAGGGAAATGAGAAGAGGTCAATGGTTGATCTCAAATACTATTAGGTGGGCAGTGAAGAAAGTTCAGGTTTTCAGGTGGGCAATGAGATGGGATCATTGGAGGATCTCATAGACTGCCAGGAGAGCACAACAGAAATCCCAGATTGCCAGGTGGGCAAGGGAGAGGAGATGAGACTATCTAATAGTCTCATGAAATTAGAGGTGATTTTGGATCAGCAAGGATTGTTGATAGAGGAGGATCAGAGGAGTATTATGATCATTGGGGAAATTGAGATATTCCTACCAAGAAACCCAGTTGAGGCCAGAGCATGTGTTGGAGATGCAACAACAGAAGAAGGACAACCAGCAGTGACTGTCATAAAGAAATAAGAGAAGGAGAAGACACTGATGTTTGCTCCAGCAAAAGGAGAAGAGCATTCAGCAGAATTGCTCAAAATTTTCAGCCAGGAAGTTGAACAGTAGGTGACTGTAGCACTGAAGCCTGCAGAAGAGGAGGAAGTGGACAACATGGACTTTGCTGATCTGTGTGAAGAGTTGGAATCCCTAGAGAGAAGGGTGATAGTGAAATTCATCACATCCAATAGATCAGGTTAGAGACAGATGGAGCATACCATCCCAAGGAACAGTGGGAGGAAGCTGGAGATATGCCAGTAGAAGAGATGACAGTCAAGTTGTCAAAGGAGGAAGCTGAGCAGCAACTCAGTGATGAGACTGCAGAAATGGAGTTTGTAGCAGAGTGGAAAGCTAAGGCCACAAGAGATGGAGAAAATCGCAAGGGGGATCAAGTTGATCTACCCATCAAGGAGGAGGGAGTGCAGCGAAGGATACTATGTAAAGAGAGCCAGCCATTGGAATAGTTGGACAGGGAGATAGAAGAAATCATAAGGCTGATGTTGAGGTCAGTGCAAGAATCTATTAGCAAGAAGAAGTTGAACATAGGAGAGCCTTCCATAACAACAGGAAAGAAGCAACAGTAGTAGTAGCAAGGCAGTGGAGTAGATGAACAACTCCAAAGAACAGTTTGGGATCCAGGTGGATTTCAACAGAGATGGGAATCTCATGAGCATGAACTCATGAATTTTTCACAGCAGTGGAGTATGATGCAGGAGCATCGCTCCAACCCAGTGACGCACCATCTAGACAACACATTCAATGCACATTCAATGACGGGAGGGGCTCCAACCCTCTCATTTTCAAAATTCAAAATGTAATTAAATGTTTGTAAGGCTGGAAGAGCCACGCTAATGCCTTTGTGCAGATAGGAGATAGAGTCTCCTTTAATGGCTGATAGGTTGAAGATCTAGATCTGATTCAGACTAGACAACCATTGAATGCAATTCAATGTAATTCATGAGAGTAGGTAGCTTGGAGGGAAGAGCTCGGGGAGCCCCTCTTTTGTAAAATATATTTGTATCTAGATTCATTAGACTAGAACAAGCATGTAGAGAAGGGAGAAGAGAGGAGAGAGCGGAAACTATGTTGTAGTCTGATATTTTGTACACATTGTAAACAAGCATTCTGAGATTAATACAAAGAGTAGTTTTTCATGCATGAGATTCTTTGTGTGTTTCCATGTGTGTTCATGAATGAATGTATTTTATGTGTTTATATTCATGTTGTAGATGTATGTTAGATTCCATCTGCAGGTGATAGATAGACTTCTCTATCTGTCTATGAGTTTCTTTGATTTCAGTTTGGGTTCTTTGTGACTTAATGCAAGGGGTTACATAACAGAGTGTTGAGGACTCTGTGAGATAGTGCAAAGAGTGCACATCTGAGTTCTGTGGAATTTAGGCAAGAACGTGCCAGGAGGGCACACCAGAGGAATCACAAACTCAAGGGAGAGGCCTCAAGGTTACTGAACACCTTGGAGGTGGAAACTGTGCAGAGGAAGGCACAGAGAGAAGGCATAACTACTGAAGGTTCTGTAAAGCTCTACCAGGTGGGTATTGAATGAGTACAAAGAGTGCATGAGAAGAACTCTATTTTGAGTTCAGAGATAAGAGAAGTGTCGAAGGAAGAAACTTACAGAATTGTTGAATACTCTATAGGATCAGCAAGGTGTGCTTGAGCAGGAGGTTGCCAGGAAGGCACCAAATTTCCCTTTGAAGGGCAAGACAAGGGCCAAGCCCCTTAGAGATTCGAGCAAGAAAAATCTCAGGAGAAATAGTTCCTTCACACACAAAGTTCCAACAGAAAGGAGCAATAGGCCAAGACACTTCGAAATCCAAGCCTCAGACAAGCCCAAAAGAGATAGCACAAGGAGTGTGCAAGAGCGGACTTATTCCCAGTCCCAAAGCTCAGGAGCAGTAGTGTATAGTTTCACGCAGAGTGCAAGTTTGCGCTAGGGCCAAGGTCGAGTTTCGTTGCCAAAGATCAGGAGGGATAGAATTTCCAAAACATAGACTAGACCCAAAGTTGTAGGGCTTGCATGAGATAATTCAAAGGTCGGGACCTTTGAAACATTTGAAATCTTCCAAGTCTGGGAAGAAAGTGCAAGCTCATGAGGAGGAGCACAACTGTCATTGGATCGGGTAGAGGAGAATATATGGACCATCAAATCTACGTCCATGCAGAGGAGGAACGAGCATAGGAGGAAACAGATATGAACTATTGGATCTGAGTGCGGGGATCAACAACTGTTGATCTAGGGGAAAGGTGTATGTGCCTTAACCATTTGGAAGTAGACAGGACAGAGGACGTTGCGAAGTCATGAGTTTCAAAATTATCAGAATCGTCCATCATCGAAGGACAGGTGGCAACAGATCGTGGGGTTTTGGAGGATCGGACTTTGGAGGATTAGACAGGGAGTGCAGAGGCAAATACCCATGGGACTGGGAGCCGTAGAGATCCTAGTCGTTGGTGCTGGGAAGGACGTGTGGCAAGCGATAATCATTTCGTTGAATCATGACTTAGAGAAGTCAAAGGCTAGAATTATAAGAACTCATGAGGTCCAAGTTCGAGAAATTAATCTGAGCTGTCAGATCACAGAGGGTCGAGGACCGTTGATCTGACTTGGCAAATTCTTGGGAAATCGGGAATCGGAGAAAGGAAGGTGGAGTCATTTCTGACATTGTGAAACGTGAAGTCATGAGTCCAAAGATCCAATTGGGTTAAGTCAGTGGTCACATCGGTGGATCACCTGGAGTGGAGGTTCACGCCTAGTGCTTGTTCACGCAGGCATAAATTTTGGAAAGGACCTGTGGTTTTTATATATTGAAGGTTCCCGTGGTAACTAAGGAGCCATTTAGACTTAGGAATAGGAAGATCCAAAGGTCGGGAGGTCAGCAGATCCCTACCGAGGTAGGGGTGTTGCATCACCCACCCTTTTCCTAACTAGTGGATTTTAGTCCCCCATACTCTTTTATCATGGTCAATCTACGCACAACAATGTATTTTATATTAATGATGAGACATATACAAAAATAGGCTCACTGGCCTTTAACATCTAGGATCTTCAGCCTAATCATCAAAAAACTAGCTCACCAGCCTATAAAACACTACATATACACAAAGGCTCACTGGCGTCAAAATCGCGTGCACTTAAGTTGTTGTGTGCGGTATCCAAGAATGTGCACACTTCATAATTTTACTATGCAGTACATGCACGCACTATACCATGGAAGATGCATACAAAAATGATATCAAACATCTCACCAGCTTACGTGCATTTGTATTTTATATTTACAATTGGGTTCGGCCTAGGGATATTACACAAAGTCTTGTGAGCACCAAATGCAATGTGGTTCAAACAATGTACAAGGAATAAAATATTTAGAAAGGAATAAGGTAAAGTTTAAAGTTGAAGGAAAATCACGCACACAATGATACATGTTGGCCCCTTAAACATTTTTGGGCTCCATTTTATATGTCATTCTATGAACGAAAAAGATGATTAACACCCAATTCCTTGAAGCGTTGATGGATAAACCATGAGGCCAGATTTCAACCAAAGTTCATGAAGTGGGAAGAGAATGAAATTGTTGGTAGGTGTGCTAAAGAAACTCAAGGCGTATTACCTCAGACATTGGTAGGGTCACAACACAGTGCATTGGGAAAAACCTAGCTCTCAATCTTGTTTTTTCCATAGGTTTTGACCCTAAAATTTTTTTTGCACACTCCTTATACCATTGGAAATGTCTCGACGAGATATACAACTTATCTATTATAGGTTTCAAGATATTCCTTACCATTTTTTTCGTATTTTCAAATTTGAATACTAGCACATTGATAATAATCTGGGAACTTGATAACATAGCATTTCAATGAGGATGTCCGTGAAATCATCATCAGAGGGACTAGAGATTAAAATTGGGGAAGTATATCTGAACTTCTTACCCAGCTTCCAATTAAATTCTCTATATTTAAATGCACATTTTAAAAGTATGTTTTGAAGTTTTATATTGGCAACTCATCTATTTTGTGATAAATGGCACCCAAGTACCAGTATAGAAACAGGACCATACTCAATAATATAAATACATAATGCATGTAGAATCATATTACAAAAACACGGATGTTCTACATTAGGACAAGGAGCATATGCTAATACACAACATTGTCTCCACAAATATGATATAAAAAAAAGGATAAGATACCAACACACAAGCAACAATCAACAAACAAGAATCAAGCTCAGATGGCAGAGCATAAAAGATATGTTTAAAATAAGACATGGAATCTCATAATAGCCAAGTCCAAGGCAAAGAGGAAAAAATACCCATAGTGTGAAATTATTGACCACATTATATAAGACAAACTAGGACCAAAATGCATCATGGCCTACAAGCACTAAAAGACAAATTCAAAATGTGAATGTACATTATGTAGGACATAGTAAAGTATACAAATCTCTTCTATCAATATTTCCTCACCATTCCATAGAGTATGGGCACAAAAAGTTTAAAAACGGAAGATCAAGAGTCAGGAAGGAGGAAGGCCAATAGTCAGGAGGAATTTCAATAAATTGAGTGATTGTATTCTAATTTGAGGATTTAGTCTCTTTGATATTTCATGTACTACTACTAGAACTTTAATGAGAAGAAGCCTTTTAGTCCAAGCTATTTTTTGGAGAACTCATATTCTTGTGTTGCGGTTGTTGTAGACTATTCTGCTACTTTTTTCTCAACACTCAAGTTGTGTAAGAGTGTATCTCACATTGTAGACTATTCTTTTGTGTGGTTGTTGCATTTTTATTTATGTTCTTTAAAAAATATTTGTTTGAATATGTGAACATAGGACTATAAATGATTGTTTCAATGTTAGACTATTCTAGGTTTGAAGTCATTTACCCATATTCTTGTCTTTTCTCTATTTGAACTATTTCCCGAACCATTGATAGGAGAATGTGTGGTTTTTTGTTTTCTTTCTAGTTACAATTAGTTTCATCCAGACATGTGCATTTGCATCTTAGATTAGTTTCATATGTAATATCATATGTAATACCATTGGAAAATACTATGGGTTACCCAATACCATAGGCTCCTAAACCACTAATGGTAAACCCATAAATGACGACATCAAGGTTATCTTAACTAATATTTGACTGATTCAAGATTAACCCAACATTACCCCCTTTAAAATTCACTTGGGATATTCACCTACCCCCCTCAAATTTTATGTACTGGGTTTTTAGAAATACAACGTGCCCCCCTATCACCTAGGTCTATATATAGACTCTATACTGATGAACCATCAAACCATGGGTACACATGCCTAAATAGGTCTTACAACCATATTCTCATTTACATGTTATAAAATCCAACTCCATAAAAAATAATTACAATTATGTACTTAAGCAAATGATGCAAGAAGCATCTACTAGCTTCTTTACTTGTGTCCCTCTCTGCTCCAAATACAATGAGATAAATCGAGCCCTCATTAAATGAGTACTTCATATTCTTCCACTCTAAATTCATGCACTTCCATTATGTCATCATCAATCCTCATCATAATGTTCCTCATACTTTCCATTGTTCATCCTCTACACGCACCGTTGAAGTGAATCAACTTCACTTTGCCTTGAAAAAATTGTTAGGCAATCATTGAATCTTAATATTCTTTTGACTAGAAATTAAATAAGATCATTCAAATTTCCATGTCAAGTGTAGTCAGATTCCTTTCCACACTTTTCTTCAATAGGTATTGCAACCCATTTTAGCATTTACCTGTTGATTTGCATCATCCACTAAAACTAAAAGCTCCTTTGAAGAAATATTCTTCACCTCATTCGTGAAACTTGATATTCTCAACACTAATAAATACTTCTATATATTGTTGAAGTCCTCTTATAAAGCGTAGATAACTTTATTATTGGCTAGTAGAGTCAAATTTGCAATAGACAACTCAAAGAGCCCATTTGCAATTCCCATTATAACTTCAACCAAAAGGGTATCATCTAGCATGAACCCTTTCATTAACTTAGAGCCCCATCCATGGTCATCTAGAAGTAGTGCAAAGTGAGGGAAAGGTAAAGGGTTTGAATCAGGGAAGCAATCTTGTTGATGATCTAGGCATGGATTTTTTTCTTGTTGGTAGGGTAGATGCAGTAGAAGAGGCCCTTCTAGATCTTCTTGAAATCAAGATCGAAAATGTGGGTCTACCCTTCAATCCATATCTTGAGAAGATCGACTATTTTATCGTGTGTCTTCTTATCATAGGAGGCCAAGTGCTTTGCAAACCCTACTCTTACCTTATCCTTCTCTTTTTCCACTTCTTCCATGATCCCGCGATGAATAAATGAAGAAAATTAATAGCTTGACCATGAATGCACACACATACATCTTGTTTATTACTTTCCTCGATGGATTGTTGAATCTCCACAGTTTATTCCCTAAAACACCAATAGATCCATCCCTAGGCTGCTTCATAACAAATCTACCTTTTCGACTAGTAGATCTAAAAAATCTACACTTCACCATGTAGATCCAAACATCTTCTTGTAGCAAGGAACCAAATCTACAAATCCACTCATAAATCTAGGTAATTTGTTTTTGGTAGATCCAGGCATCCAAGTAGCATATATTCATCATGCAAGCTAATGATCAAGGGCTTCTCTAGTAAGAAAACACCCAAGCTAGTTTCGCTAGAGAGTCTAGGCCAATTACGCTATGATGCCACATGTTAATTCTTAGAGAGAGAAATATCAAAGACAACACAAAATGCATACACATAGAAATAACAAGAAGCACATAAAGACAATGTTCACCTTGGAAACCCTTAACTAGGAAAACCAACACCCATAATAGATATATATTATTTCATTGGCCAAGATGACCAAACACAAGGTCGCTTGAGGCATTTTACAATGGAGTATTCCAAGCCATTAAATAAGCTTCATCATATGTAATACCATGGTAAAATAACATGGGTTACCCAATACCATAGGCTCATAAACCACCATTGGTAAACCCATGAATGACCACATCAAGGCTATCTTAACTACTCTATGACTAAGTCAATATTAACCCAACACTAATGATGATGACAATGCAAAATGATAAGCACCCTGTCCTTTCCTTTCAAAAAATTTAAATGGTCCCACATATTGTGGTGACAACTTAGCTCCTTTGTTAAATTTAGTGGAACTCTTTTTTGGTCCAACTCACAAAAATAATTTATCCCCAACTTTATAGATTCTATCAGTTCTGTGTGCATATGCCTAACTCTTTTGTCTATATTACTCTTCTTTTAACCTTCCCTGAATCATCTTCATTTTTTCTTCCATCTCTTGGATTATTTTTATTCCAACTAGGACTCTATCCTCTATCCCATCCCAACTAAGAAGTGTCCTACATAGTCTACCATACAAAAACTCAAATGGTGCCATCTTAATTGAGATTTGGTAACTATTATTACATGCAAATTCTACTATGGGTAAAAATTCTTCCCAACAATTATGTTGATCCATTACATACATGTGAAACATATCTTCTAATATTTGATTTATTCTTTTTGTTTTTCCATTAGTTTTGGGATGATACAACATATTAATATTAATGTGTGTTCCCAATGCCTCCTTAAAACTTGTCCAAAATCTCCTAGTAAACACTAACCCTCTATCAAAAAATATCTTCTTTGGAATTCCATGCAATTTTACCATCTCATTGATAAATACTCTTGCAATAGTTGATCCTTGATAAGTATTCTTTATTGGAATAAAATGTGCACATTTATTCAAGGTGTCTACTAATACAAAGTTAGAATCATGTCTCCTCAATGTCATAGGTAATCCTAGTATAAAATCCATCAAAATTACTTTCCATTTTGATTCTGGTATTGCATGTGATTATGATAATCATGTTGGGTATCGATGCTCATCTTTCACTCGTTGACATTCAAGGCATATAGCTACATAATTAAATATATCTCTCTTTATTCCATTTCAAGAAAACAATGGTTTCGAATCTACATTCATATTCTTTACTCCTAGATGAGCCATATAAACTACTCTATGAGTTTCTGTTAAAATTAAATTTTAATATTGTCATTTGGTGGCACATAATTCCTTTCACAAAATCATAATAAACCATCATCATCAAAGGTATGTCCTTCATATTTAGGAATTTTCATCACTTCATTTATAATTCTAACTTAACTTTCTTATACCATTGGTATTCTAATTGTAATTTCAATATATTTTCTTCCAATTTGTCTTGAATGGAAAAATTGAGAAAATATGTGGTTGTGACTTAAAATAATCTACTACTATATTTATTGTTCCCTTAATGTATGACATATCAAGTCATACTCACTCAAAAATTCTGACTATCTCCTTTGTCTATCATTTTAGTTACTTTGTGTAAATATATGTTGAAGTCCATGATGATCTATCTTCAATTCAAATTTTCTTCCAACCAAATAATGTCTCCAAATTCTTAACACATGCACTATCGAATCAAGGTCTAAATCACGGGTTATATAATTCTCTTCATGTGGTCAAATTTTTATCAAAGTGTAAACAATCACCCTACCTTATTGTATTACTCCACCAGATCCTTCTTTCGAAATGTATCTATATACTATAAAATCTTGATCCATATCCAATACTTTTAATACAAGAGTCATCATCAATAATTATTTAATCCTTTGAAATGACTGCTTGCATTGTTTCGTTGACACAAATTTCTTATTCTTCTTTTGTAACTCAGTAATAGGATTCACAATATTTGAAAATTTTGATGATAAGAGTAGCATGACACAATTACAATTAGTTCACATATATGGACTTAAGTTGAAAGACTAGCTGAGATTAGAAGAGTGATGCAAAAATGGCACATGGTGTATCCTTTTCTTGGCTTGTTTGTCTTACACACAATGAAATATCTTAGGGTTTCCAAGTTAAATAGAATGACAAGAGGTCCCAAAATTGTTTCTGTGTAAATAATTTGGGGTTTCTCATTTTGCTTCAGTCCTTTGGGTCACATGAAGTGAGCCAACATAGGGAAGGAAACAAAAAATAAGTAAAAATTGGTAATAAGATAAGTGGATGGTTGCACAAGAGAGAGTTTGTTCACAATATTATATTTATAGGTGATTTGAACACACTCCAACAATACAAATTGTGCACAAGATAAACAAAAAGAATTATCATTGTTTCCATCTAAAGCCTCTTATAAAGTTGGGGTTTATTAAGTATAATGAAAAGAGGAGGAAAAATAATTAACCTATACAATAAGCGTGACAAATACAATGCATGCTAACCTATGTTATTTAACAATGGTGTACATGCTTTATTTTTTTATGAGGATTCTTGATGACCATTCAAATCCACATTGACAGTTCCAAATGATAGGATAGCCATGACCCTCTTATATACACACAGAATATGTGGTAAAGACAAAGGGTATCTAAGCTCAGTAAAGGGTTGTACAAGTGAGTGTGTCCTTAGATCCTTTTCACCCTTTATTTTTATTCTCCTTGAGATTGAAAGGAAATGATAAAGGGATGTAACATCTAAACTTAAGGGATGCAACACTTAAATTTCATCCCAATAGCGCTCTATTTTCCTAGGCCCCTATGCCCAAATTCACATGATAGGATCAAATTTTCTCATAGCCCTAATATATCCACTATTTCCATATCACATGGCCTTCTCTATTACTACAAAGGTAATATGAATTACTTCCTAGATATAAATGTTGAATTCAATACAGTCACCATAAATCATGAGAAAACCTAATTTGTAATGTTTTTGTAAATTATATATATATATATATATATATATATATATATATATATATATATATATATATATATATATATATATAAGGAGATAAATGGAAATAGCATTCCCCATGCCTTACATATGTTGAATTTCAAAACTACAAAATCTAGAATTACCCAAGATATTAGAGACTTTGAGCATAGTACATGATATTTTATTAATTTCATTATTTTTATATAAATTGAAGGCATACTTGAAATTCCCTGGGATAAAAAACCCTCTCTAAAATCAACCCAAAAGTATGATCAGAGAGATGTTGTAGTGTAGTTTTAGAGGAAACAAAGGTTAAACTTTGAACAATTTTCTCTCTATAAGACAAATGAGGAATCCAATTATGAATAGAGATATGTTGTGGTTTAGTTTTAGAGGAAACAAAGGTTAAATTTGAACAAGTTTTTCTCTATAAGACTAGTGAGGATTCCATGTATAGCAAAACACCTATTGTATAACAAAATTTTTACTAGTTTCCAAACTTGAGTACCAACACTTTTACTAGTATTTATGTATGAGGCTTGATAGTAACTAAATCTAACATATTTGTAGCAAGTACAAATGATTGAATGATATTTGAGGTTTCCTTGACCTCCTGTTTAAAATTTGATTAAAAATAATTTCATAACTCCCTCTTCTTACCATGGATACAACATTTTTATTGAACTTTTCCATGTACGCCTTGTATACATTTAAAACCATTGCTTGGACATGTTCATTCAATAGGAGGTTGTGCTAGGTCATTTGATCAAGTGTAGATCCACCTATTGACTAGAATTGGTTAGAAAACCTGCAGATCACATATGGTAGGTTACACTCAACACTTCCCAGGTTCTTTGTGCTCAAAATATTTTCAAAAATGTTTTTTGTCAATAACTCCATGTCTAACTAGAAATGCTACAAGATTGATGCTTCTACACATATAATTGATGTTTCTACCCAAACATTGCAATTATTTGGAGATGACAGAGTCAACCAAATATTGCACAAAAATTGTGTTGTCGTTGACAACTTCAAGGATTCCTTTTGTGTTCCCTTTACGTGTATTAAGGACTACACAGTCATATAACAAATGAAAATGTATTCAATAGATGTGACATTTCTTTGTTGTATTATAGTAGTGTTTCCTTCGTTTTAGTATTCTTTGGTTGAAACACTTGAGAACTAGTTGTTTTCCATCACTAACATTCCTAGTTTGGTTCTAGGGAAATTGGTGAACATAAAAACTATAATGACAATCATCAATTGTAAAATTAATTTATAATAATCATGTCTTAGAAGCACCACCCATGTGATATAAACTCCCACTCATGTCAACAAAACTTTTTTTATCCTTGCAATCACCATCCAATTACATATGTTTTGTAACCACTCACCCATCAAGACATGTCACCCCCTAAAAATATTTTTCCCACTCCTGACATTAAACCATCCCCTTCCAATCATTGGCCTCATGCATCTTCTCCCAATATTTCCTTGTATGCATGGTCTACATCATATGGTCAACCAAGGTAAGTGATAAACAATTCCAACACATTTTAGATTGTGGTCATCAGATGTAGATGAGACAACACTCTAACACAACCTAAAAATATATTGAAATGTACACAATTTTCACATTACTCTTATCCCTTGTGAAGCATATCACTTATAATTAGTACCCCAATGTAAACTCTCCACACTATGAATTCCTTATAATGAAATATAATTCACACAAACTAATCTAACAAAAAGAGTGTTTTAATGTTTGTTGGTTAGTGGGTTAGGGATTTGGAGGGTTAAATTATGCATATGTCTTTGAGTTAGTGGGTTATTCTTTGTGTTTGTGCATATGTTGATTTATTTTGCACGTGTATTTTCAATGTTCATGTCAAATTATGCATATAATTTATTCCATGGATTTAATGTACTTAACTTAGTAGTGTATAGTTGTAATAGATCTATAGGTCATGTGGCTTCTAATAGATATTCCTCTGATGATGATGCTAGACACAGGGAAAGAGAAGAGGAACGTCAGAAAGAAAAGATAAAAAAAATGTAACCGATGAAGGAAGTGACAAGAAGACTTTGAAGAGTTGTAATTATACAATTTATTGATGTTATAATATTGAAAAATATGTATTTATTTTATGAAGAGTTTCATTTATAATTCTAACCATTACACACTATAATATGTTTTATGTTGTAGAAAAGTTTGATTTAAAAAAAAACTTATAACATTTCTAAAAAGTATAACCAAAAAATATAGATGATACCTAGATATGGATTACTTGCATTTAGTGCAATCAGGAGAAAGTTCTAACCTGGTCTTAATATCAATGGATATGAGCATGTTATCAATGCAATGATTTATCCTATAGTTTTCAGAGAAATTTAGAGTGTAATTAAATCCAATATAATACATTTTTCATGGAACTTATTCATTCTATGACATGCATATTAATGTTTGAGCACATACTGCAGAGATGCAGATGAACAAAGCCAAAGATATGTCTCGACAAAAGATAAATAAGAGGCACTCGGTAATGGTGATAATTAACTTAACGATAAAGGTGATGTTTTAAAATTTGATAGTGGTACAATTTTTCATATTGAAATTTTTGACACTATCATGAGGGACTGGTCAAAATAATACCACAAACATTGGGTTGATATAAATAGTGCTAGTAATCAAAGAGTATTACAACATCTATGTAGAAGGTTCCCATATGTACAATTTATTGATAAATGGCCCATTCATAGATTATCCAAGACTTAGGAGGAGAATCCATATCAGATGAAACATGCTCGAATTAGTCTTCTATGTACTCTCTCATGTTTCTAGTCCTTCAACTTTTATATTTCATTATGTATCATCATTGAATTTTATATGTGATTTCATTTTATGTGGTTTTGAAGAAATTCAGTGAGAACATCACAAAGCTCACTCAGACAAAGACTATAAGCAAAGACCATATGATAGACAAAACTATATATAAAAAAATCCTAAAGGATTTCCAAGAGGCTAGGAGGATCATTAAAGATAAGAAGGCATGATGAGTGGACATCATGAGGAGTGGACCTTCAGACACCACAACAAAAAGACAAAAATGTAATAAACATTATATGCTTGTAGTTATTGATTTTGATATGCTTGTGGATATTTAATTTGATATGTTTTAACCTTTTATATTTCTTTGATGTAATCTTGTAGTACCATTGACGTATTGTTGCCACCATTTGTAAGAAATTGATAAACTTAACTGATCTTATATTTTCTTATGTATAAGAACAAATGGATACAAATAAATTAAGAATGACACTTTCTTTGAGTCAAGCTAGGAGAACACTAATTAGAGGGCACTTTGTAAATTTATCAACTATATATATTCTTATTGATTATGTTAATGTACTAGCTTATTATATGTGATTATTAAATATGGTTTTCTCTTATTTCTTACAGTTAAACTACTATATTCATGAGTCTAAATTAATGAAGAATTCAAGTATTCCCTATCAGAGGGTTACGAAAGAATGGTGGAATATATGTAGCCCATGCCTAAGGTAATTAATTGCTAAATATGTGCCTATTTTTTTAACTTATATATAGTTTGAATTTTTTATTTATTGATTGAAGTATATTATATTCTTACAAATTGATAATGACGAGAGTGGCAATTGTTTAACTTACATGTTTTTTATTGCATCTTTAAATTTTAGCAATTTTTTATTTTATTGAACTCGTGTTCTTTTATCATGTTTTTACATAGTGGGGATGAGGAGGGTTCAAAAGATGAGGAGGGATGTGGCAACAGTTTAATCAACTTATAAGGTCAAATTCATTTAATTTCCTTATATATGTACACATTTTTTCGTATAATGTTGTACACAAAGTCGGCATTTCCCTAGTGTGGTAGTCTACCACTTGTTTACAGGCAAAACAAATTACATGATTATTCTAGGATTTAATTTAAAATCGCATGATTTCTTTTATATATACATGGTTTTTTGCTTCAACGTTGTAAAATTGATTAAATGTTAGTGTGGTAAAATTTCATAATTGTGTTTATGATATATGTTTTTTTGTTCTATTCATGTTGTGAATTTGATTGAATGTTT
>ML794367.1:354256-381528 GCA_009831015.1 Picea engelmannii
GCTATGAAATAGCCAGGGGATAATGATGATGAAAGTGGATATCATGACCACTAGCCGAGAAACATTATGGTACGAATATTTGTATGTGAAATTATATTGGTTTGGATGCATTGCTATGATATGTGGACCAGTGCAGGATTTCAAGTGATGAGACTACCCAAAAACCGAATAAACAATGACAAAACCCCCATCAACACGGTGCCACTATATATTCCATTGTAGGGTGTGGACCCAAGTTATGATTAGGAGGGGTGGAGGCATTTCCCACTGTGTATCCTCTGAAACCTGAAGTCATGGGAGGACAGTGTTAGCTCATGCTCCCCAAGACGTGTGATGATGATTGTCAGTTGCCTGCTAGGGAAGCTTGGTCGAGATAGTGACACTTTCGCTTACGGGTTCTATTTGGAGTTAGGTCAATATAGTTGACGCTCCAAGATAGTCTAGCAGAGCAAGGATAGGAATGGAGATGGAAGTAAGTTAGGGAGGAAGGATGAGTAGAAATAGTAGAGAAAGTATGGAGATTTGTCTTATGGTGGAATTTAATGTTTTCCCTTCTAAAAAGAAAATGTGTATATATGAATATTCATAATTACATAACTAAACCATAGTTGTCTAAATAAAATTGTCGAACTGGATAATTGTAAATATAGGATTTCTCAAACATTTGATTGGTTTATTGTCTGTTATAAAAGACTAGTCTTGTTGATTGGATTGGATGCATACATAAATTACTAAAGGATGATAGTTTTGATTATTAGTACATGCACGGGACTTGTATGTACTAGCTACACATGCATTTCTTGTACATATACACTAGTATGTATGAGTTTTCTTGACTTACTTACTGATAGTGTCGGTTAATTGTTAGGAATGTGTGAACCATGTTTCTTTTCCTTGTACCATAAGATACCTTAACTTCAGGACGAAGTTTCCTAAAGGGTGGGTGTATGTAACAACCCTGGTTAAATATATGCATAGGGATGATTAATTATAATTAATTTGATAATCTGACTCTCCTAATATGTTAGTTAAACCATAATTATTTCTTAAATAATAATTAACTAATTAATTATTATTAATTATTTGTCCATATCTGTCAATGATTAATTAATTATTAATTAACTCATTAATTAATTGAGTAAAGAATTAAAGGGGGTTAATAATTTAATGTATTAAAGATTTACGTATATGGGGGGGGGGAAGAAACATTAAATATGGGGATAAGATATTAAATATAGGGATAAGATAATAAATATAAGGGGATAAGATAATAAATATAAGGGGATAAGGAAATTAATGAAGGGAGAGAGTCGGTGAAGGGGGATATGATGGGGAAGAGTCTTACAGGTAGGCCATTCTTCTTTTGGCAGGAGGAGGAAGCATTTTGAGGAGGAGTTTGATTTTGGTGGATTTTGGGTGAATCAGAAGCAGGGGGGCACCAGTTTGCTGGGGGTTTTGGGCACGGGGGCTAGGATATCCTTACGGTATCCTGGAGCTAGGGAGCCAGACAGGCTGCTCCTAGATGGCAGGGAGGAAAACTCGGTTTTGGGCAGTGTTTGAAACAGTTTCAACTTCAACAACGGACAACCAGATCAACGGGGGAATTAGCATCAAGAAGAGGTAATTTATTTATTCTGTTAAGTAATTCTTATGCTGTGGATAAAATTTTAATTTCTGCTGAATATTTATGCTTATTCGATGGTCAATGAATTACGTATGCAATGAGAAAGGAGTTATATGTTTAATTGTATGAAATTTTTTGGATTTAATAGAGTTAGGACTCTACAAGATGCAAAGGTTATGCAAAGGTTTTGTATTTCAACACTACTATGATGCTAAGAAGCTCAAGTATGTTTTGCATATGATGCTAATGAGACACATAATGAGAACAAAGTAATTTCCTGGGAGAAAGTTCAAAAGAGGATAAGATTTCAAGAAATTAGAGATGTAGAGACGCAACTAGAGAAATCATATAATTCAAAAGAAGGTGGGAATGCCCCGATGATAGTGGACAACTATATCAAAGAGCTTGAAGCAAAAAGACAGAATTATCTGCTAGTGGAAGAATAAACATGGAGACAAAAGATTAGGGTTATTTGGCTACAACATGGTGACCATAATACAATTTGTTTTCATCATTACACCAGCTTTCGAAGAATTAAAAATGCAATTTGGGAGATAAAGGATGAAATGGAATGGGCCATTCAGGACAGGAAGAACTTGAAACAAAAGCTATGAGACACTTTAAAAATTTCCATGTCGAGTCTAGGAAGAATACTGTTGTTGATCAAGTTGTAGCAGTACGTTTTTACCCAAGTATTTTTTCGGAAACAGATGTTCAGGAACTTGAGAAACCATGTACACAATAAGAAATTAAACACATTTTGAAGATATTTTCCAAGGAATAAAGCCTCGAACTGGAAGGTTGGATGGTAGAATTTTTCCTTAGTCACTTTGAAATGATTGGGAATGAGGTTCTGGAAGCTATGGAGGAGTCTAGGAGATCTGTAACGATGGTAAGATCATTAAATTTGACCTTTATAACCCTCATCCCCAAGGTGGATGAGCCTAAGATTTTTGGGGACTTTAGGCCTATTACTTTGTGCAATATGGCTTATAAATCATTACAAAGGTCATAGCGTGTAGATTGAATCCTTTCATGTCTAAGGCCCTTTCTTTGGAGAAGCTAGGGTTTTTAAAAGGAAGACAAATCTTGGATGCGGTAGGCACTGTACAAGAATGCATGCATAGTATAAAAACAAAAAATCTGAAACCATTAGTATTGAAACTAGACCTACATAAGGCATATGATTGTGTAAACTGGGACTATCTCAGGTTGATTCTTCTAAGGACTAGTATGGGTCTTTTGGTAACAAATTGGATCATGAGTTGTTTTACTACATCCTTTGGAATTATGTTAAATGGTGAATCTACCACCTTTTTCAATAGTGGACGAGGCTTATGTCAAGGCTACCCATTATTTCCTCTAGTGTTCATTTTGGTGATGGAGGGCCTTAGCTTAATGCTCAAGCAGGCTCAAGCAGAGGGTAAAATCATCGGGGTCAAGACCTCAAGACTTCTTAAATGCATTCTATTATTGTTCGTGGATGATGTCCAGATTATGTCCAGATCCCATGCCTCTGACTGGAGGGAGATTGAATCTATTTTGGATTTATTCTGCAGAGCAATCGGACTGGTTATAAGCCCTCATAAATCCTCTATGCATTACTCGGGTTTGATGAATTTTAAATTGGACTGTTATAAATATATTTTTCCCTATAACTTCGTTGACTTGGATGCAGGTTTTTGATACCTAGTATTTTTCCTAAAACCTACAAATTATCGAGTGGATGATTGGAGATGGATGATAAAAAAAATTGAACTCAAGATCGTCCTTTGGTGTCATTGTTGGTTGACCATGGGCGAGAGGTTTGTCCTGGTAAAAGTTGTTTTGTAGAGTATACCAGTCTTTTGGCTAGGGATTGCGAACATTCCTAGCTTGTTTGTTAGGGACTTAATATCCCTAACCCCTCACGTAGGTAGAATAATATAATTCCATGTATTAAAGGCCAATATTAATAAGGCCTAGCAATAAGGAGGAATAAGTCAAATGTAATAAGACCTAATAGAAGCTTCCTCTTCTAGAAGGATCTTCCTCTAGATTGTTCTTTTGGATAGATATATTTAATATAAATAGGAGTAGAGGGTATGAGAAATCGTGTCTTGGATATTATTGTAATAGAGCTCTGCTTTGTTGGAGGTTTCCCCCTCTAAGAGGCAAGTGAACATTGCTATCAGTAATCAAAGTTCTCTTTCTGGTGATATTTTGGTATTATTCTAGTATTATTCTGGTTATATCATTGTTTCTCTTCCATTTCTAGCTAAATTATTTATGTTTTGCATATTATTTTATATCTGGAATACTACAAGTGGTATCATAGCACCTTCCTTGACAAAAAATTATGGGTTAACTTTTTTCAGGGTAGAGACATATTCCGACGTCTTAAAGCTACAGATATATGTCGTTACGCACATAAACCCACGGTCGGGGAGTCATACACGTAGGAAATACAAGTGGTACTTAAGCGCACATTTGTTGGCCACCCTTGTAACCCCTGTTGGTACCCCTTCGAGTGGTAGCGCATTAGAAAACACTTGTATACAAACCGACCTAGATCTCCTAAAGCCCTCCATAGATAAACCAATTGGCCGCTGACTACTATAGTGCCACTGAGAACAACACTTGAGAAGATACTCTCTAGTACCTGGGTAGTCGGGTAGTACGGCTAAGGGCACAATCTAGCCTCCTTAGTTGGTGCCCTGAGATATTGGGTCGAGTACTACTATTGGACCCCACACGTATATCAGAGATATATAGCACAGGGAAAACCTTTGTCTATAGAAACCCTGAATATCCTACCCCTAGGGACAGAAACAAACATAGAGCAGACAAGATCTGTTACCACGCAATTGTGTCTTCTGCATTTTGGTTGTGAAATTACTACACATTTCTTCCTATTCAGCATTTGGGCATTTCATCACTGTCGTATTATTTAGGCCGGAGTATAACTCCGCAGGAGTTAAAAGAAATGAGTATAGTGGTCCCCTTGACACACTTATTTGGGACCTATCCCATTGGGTTCCTCTCTTCACCCTGATTCCAGTGATACCTATCATTTTTAAAACAATATTTTTTGTGGACCCTACCCTTCTCTGGCACCCTTATTTGTCCCCTATCCCATTGGATCCCCCTTTTCTCCTTGATCACAGTGGTACCTATCATTTGAAACCCTTCTTCTCAGTGGTCCCACCCACCCCTCTAGACCCCTTTTGTTTCCCCTATACCATTTGCCTACCCATTTTTTCCAAATGGCTACCACAAGAGCCCAAGAATTCAATACCTTGATTGTTGACACCCACCAGAACAAGGAATACATCGAGACTATCAGTTCCAACATTAGCTCAATCAATTCGGCTATTGAGATCCTCAAGGCACAATGTTCCCACATCGAAGACCTCAAAGACCTCAAATCCACCTTTAAACACTTCATGGGTTGTTCCCAGAACCCTTCCTATTCTAAACAACCATCTTATCAGGATGACCATGACTCTTCCCATTACCAAGGTCCTCATACTACCCACTTTTCTCAAGACCTCCGCCCTCCCAGAATTGAGGTGAAAAAATTTGATGGATCACATCCCACAGGTTGGGTCACCCAAATGGAACATTATTTCTCTTTGCATGGAATTACTGATGAGTTAACCAAGATTCATTATGGTGTCCTATATATGGATCTGGAACGATTCCAATGGTGGAAATGGAAAAAAAAAGGCACGCCAAGGGTATGTTTCTTGGACACAGTTTGTGGTTGAACTTTATGACCACTTTGACTCTGACACCCACAATTTAGGTTGTTTGACGAAGTTAAAGCAGTTTGGGATACTGGAATACTTTATTGTCACATTTGAGCATTTGGATTTCAAAATAAAGGGCATGTCAGATGCTTTATTTAGGGAATGATTTATCAGTGGCCTCAAAGATGAACTCCATGCCCATGTTCTCATGGCACGCCCCCAGACTTGGTTGGAAGCTACTCAATGAGCCAAGAAAGCACAACGGATTGTATCCTCCTAGACCCACAAACCCTCCTTTCCTCCTCATCCTAAACCCACCAATTATTCCCCTCCTGGAACTCCTCTTAAGATCCAAAATTAACCAAGTTTGAAATGGTTGAACGTCAACTCAAGGGTCTTTGTTATAATTTTGATGAAAAATATTTTCCCGGGAACAAGTGTAAGGAACATAATCTTTTTATGGTTGTGACTGAGGATATTTCTAAAGAAGATATTGTTGTTCCACTTGTGGAGGAACTACCACCGCCATCTGATATGACCCTACCCTATGAACCACCAGACGTTGAGCCGATGATTTCACTTAATGCCCTCACTGGCTTCTCTGCTCCCTAGACTCTCAAATTACTTGGTTACATCAAAAATAGGAAATTCATCATGCTTGTGGATAGTGGTAGAATCCATAAGTTTATTCATCACTGCATTTCCCAAGAAGTCAATTATTACATTCGTGTTGTCAATAATTTTCAAATCATGATTGCCAATGGAAATTCTGTGACATGTGGGGGACGATGTGAAAATGTGTGATTTCAAATTGGTCAGTATCACTTGAAATCCCATATGTTTTCTATCGACATGGGTGGTTGTGACATTGTTATTGGTGTCGAATGGTTACGCACTCTAGGCCCGATTCTCATGGATTGTAAGAACTTAACCATGCAATTCCAACAGGAGGGACACCAGTATAAGTTCCAAGGAATCACAACAGGCTCCCCTGAGATCATCAGTTCCCATCGCATGAAAAAGATCCTCAAAAAAGGTCGTTCGGGCATTATAGCCCAACTCCACTCCATTCATGTTGTTGAGACACCTTCTGTGCATCTCGACCTCTAATCTATCCTCTCCTGCCACCAAGTTGTTTTTACCACTCCCAAGGAACTTCCCTCTTCCTGCGGAGTCCATGATAATTCCATCCCTCTCATCCTGAGAAGTCTTCCTTCCAATGTTCAGTCTTATCGTCATCCCTTTGCCCAGAAGAATGAAATTGATAAAATTGTTCATGAATTGCTAGAAGCAGGTGTGATCTATCCTAGTAATAGCCCCTATTCTTCCCCTGTGGTCATGGTACTCAAGAAAGAAGGTACTTGGTGCATGTGTCCTGATTTTAGTGCCCTAAAAAAACTCACCATCAAATACAAATTCCCCATTCCTGTCATTGATGACCTCTTGGATGAATTGAGTGGTGCTCAGTACTTCACCAAACTAGATCTACATTCTGGATACCACCAAATACGTATGAAATAAGAAGACATTCCCAAGACTGCATGTCACACTCATGAGGGTCATTATGAATTCTTGGTAATTCCCTTTGGATTGTGTAATTCTCCTTCCACTTTCCAAAGTATTATGAATCATGTCTTCCGTCCTTTTCTTCGTCATTTTGTCTTAGTTTTCTTTGATGATATTCTCATGTATAGTAAAACTTGGCCATCCCATCTCTCCCATGTGAATCAAGTTCTCCATCTACTCTATAAGCACCAACTTTTCCTCAAACAATATAAATGTGCCTTTGGTGCCTCGGAAGTGGAATACCTAGGTCATATTGTCGGCAAGGATTGTGTCCAGGTGGATTTTAAGAAAATTCAATCTATGCAGGATTGGCCTCGCCCTAAAACTCTTAAGAGCTTGCGTAGGTTTCTAGGTTTAACGAGATATTATAGGAAGTTTGTTTGGAATTATGGAAAAATTGCAACTCCACTCACTTCTCTCCTTAAAAAGAATGCTTTCACTTGGACTTCACTTGTGAATCATGCCTTCCAAGCCTTGAAATATTCTATGTGCACGACCCTTTTCCTAGCACTTCCAAACTTCTGAAATACATTCATATTGGAATGTGATGCTTCCGGGAAAGGAAATGGTGTCATCCTCATGCAAGATGGTAGGCCTTTGGCCTTCACTAGCAAACAAATTTCAGAATGACATTTGGGACAATCCATTTATGAAAAGGAAATGTTAGTTATTCTGCATGTTGTGGATCTCTGGAATCCTTATTTATTGGGTCATCGATTCCAAATCAAAATTGATCATCAAAGTCTCAAGTTTTTCCTGGAACAACAAATTTCATCCCTGATGCAACAAAAATGGGTGACCAAGCTATCTGGCTATGATTATTAGATCATTTACAAGAAGGAAAAGGAAAATGTCATGGACGATGCTCTTTCCCAGAAATATGAAGAATATGGGTCCCTTTTCTCCCTCTCCTTCATTGTACCAGATTGGATCCAAGCTATTCATCAGGAATGGTTGCAAGACCCCAAAATTTCTAGCATGCTCCACCAATTGCAACACAATTCTTTAGTTTCTCCAGGGTACTCTTGGCATAATGAAGAGTTTTTCTACAAAGGTCGTTTGTATTTATGCAAGCAATCACAACTTAAATACACATTGCTTTCTAAACTTCATGCCTCAACCACAATCGAGCATTCAGGGTTTACCAAATCCTATGAACGGGTCAAACATTATTTTTTCTGGGATGGTATGAAACAAGATGTCCACACCTTTGTGGATGAATGTGAGGTATGTCAATGCAACAAGGGATAAAATGTCAAAGCTTCGAGCACACTCCAACTGATTCTGATTCCCCTTGTTATTTGGTGAGATATTTCTATGGATTTCATTGTGGGCTTGCCTAAATCGGACAATAAGTCAGTCATCATGGTGGTTGTAGATCGTCTCTCCAAATACTCTCATTTTTGTGCTCTTCAACACCCATTCACAGTGGCCACAATGGCTCAAATATTCATGGATAATATCTTCAAGATTCATGGCATGCCTAATTCTATTGTATTTGACAGAGACCCCACTTTCACCAACAATTTTTGGCAAGAATTGTTCAAGCTACAGGGAACCCAATTGCATCTCGGCACTGCCTATCACCCCCAGACGGATGGCCAGACTGAAGTTGTCAACAAGTGTTTGGAAACATATTTGAGGTGTTTTACATCTGAGAGGCAACATTGGTGGGCTCAATGGTTACCCCTAGTTGAATGGTGGTACAACACATCTTACCATACAACTACTCGCATGACTCCTTTTGAAGTTGTCTATGGCCAAAATTCCCCATCGATTCTCTCATATCTGCCAAGGGTCTCAAAGGTTCAGGAGGTTGACAACAACCTTACAGTTCGAGAGGCTATTCTTCATGCCCTCAAAAAAAATTTGGTCATGAATCAGAATTGCTTGAAGAAAAAAGTAGATCAAGGTCGTTCTGAATGACTTTTTGTTGAAGGGAACCAAGTGTTTCTTTGACTACAACCTTATAAGTAGACTTCACTAAAAGTTGCACATTTTCAGAAACTTTCACCCAAATTTTATGGTCCTTGTATAGTGCTCAAGAGGGTGGGATCGATGGCCTATCAGTTAGCTCTACCTAGTCATTCGAAGCTCCATCATGTTTTTAATGATTCTTGCTTAAATAAGGTGATTGGAACTAAGTTCCAAACTCAAACTAGTCTCCCTGAGTTGGATGAAGAAGGTTCCATATGGTTGCAACCACAAGTAGTGTTGGCTTAGTGAGAGCATCGTCTCTATCAATGCACCATAAAGGAAATGTTAGTCCAATGGAAAGATACAACTCCAGAAGATGCCACCTGGGAGCCGACCACCATTCTACAATAATTTCCTCATCTTAAGCCTTGAGGACAAGGTTTTTCTTCAAGGGGGAGGGAATGTTAGGGACCTAACCTCCCTAACCCCTCACGTAGTTAGAATAATATAATTCCATGTAATAAAGACAAATATTAACAAGGACTAGCAATAAGGAAGAATAATTCAAATGTAAGAAGACCTAATAGAAGCTTCCGCTTCTACAAGGATATTCCTCTAGATTGTTCTTTTGGATAGATAGATTTAATATAAATAAGAGTAGAGGGTATGAGAAATCTTGTCTTGGATATTATTGTAATAGATATCTTCTCTACTGTAGGTTGCCCCCTCGAAGAGGAAAGTGAACATTGCTATTAGTAATCAAAGTGCTCTTTTTGGTGATATTCTAGTATTATTTTGGTATTGTTCTGGTTATATCATTGTTTCTCTGCCATTTCTAGCTAAATTATTTTTGTTCTGCATACTATTTTATATATGGAATACTACATTGTTGTTGGCTAGGATTAGATAGTTGATGTTTAATTTTCTATGGTCGGGATGTGGGAATTTGGTAAGGGTACACCTCTGCAAGTGGGAGGACCTTACCAAGCCAAAAGCATACAGTGGATGGGGTATAAAAAAGCATTGTACTGGTTTAGTAGGGTGCTGGCTGCAAACACCCTTTGGTGATGCTTAAAAAGGGATGGACTTTGGCATAGATTAATCAAGGATAAGTACCTCTCCTCCACCTCGGTAGTTTCCTAGCTCGGAAGACCCACAATAAGCTTATGAAAAGTCTCTAATATCTGGAGATGTTTACTTAAATCCTTTCATGTAGTGGCACATTGGACAACATGGAAACTAGGAACATGCATGAATATCCATCTTGGAGAATACATTATTCAAGGGTTGGGAAATAGGTCTTTCTTATCTGGTGGTCTCTGAGAATTACTAAGGGTAAGAGGCTGCCACTTCCTTTATCAAATGGCAAAACCTGGCAGGCAAGGGGTATTTTGAGCTCAGTGGAAATCAACTTTGGATTTGGGATTTGTGGGAATAGAGGAAGGTGAATGGGAAGGATTTTGTAGAGAATTGAAGCATCTAGGTATAATCTCTGGATGAGTTAGTGTGGACATGGTGTATCTCCATAGGTGCAATCTCAGCCAAAAATTCATATGATGTCATTGCTTTCAAAATCTCAAACATGAGTGATAAATGGTGGCATGGTGGTTTATGGAATTGAGATTTGGCATTAAAGTTGAAACTTTTCACATGGTTAATGATGGAAAACAAGATCCTCTCTTGGGAAAATTTACAAAGAAGAGGGCATATTGGTTCGATTATTTTCACTCTATGTAAACAAGACTTGGACACAACTCAACACTTGATGATAAATTGCAGGTTTACCCAACATGTATGGAAAGAGATGCTAGAAGCATTAAATTTAAATTTATGTTGGTATGGTACAAAATTACAGTTTTGTTTTAATGAATGGTTTCATTGGCATCCAAAGTGGAATATGTTTCCTTCTATAATTAGTTGGAAAATATGGTTGGAGCGAAACTCTATGATATTTGAGAATACCCAGGAAACAATAGATGTGGTTCACCACAGGATCTGGGGTTGGATAGGGAGTACAAAGGTGAGCAGAAACCCGACCTTAAAACGCAAAGTCCCACCGAAGATAAATGATGGAAGACTAGTGGGTTGGTTCGATGGAGCAACGCATCGAGGAGGTCAACTTTGTGGGGTAGGGGGAGTTATAAAACTAAATAATCACACAAAATACAAGTGGATGTTGAACTATGGAACAGGAACAAACACTAGAGTTGAAATTTTGGGGGTGTGGGCCCTGTTGTTTTTGGATACTCGACTTCATATTACGGGTTTATAGGGTTTTGGTGATTCCAAGATTGTCATAGACTAGTTGAATGGAAAAGGTGGCATTCAAGTCATGGACATGACTTTTTAGAAACTATGGATAAAAGGCTCTCATGATGGACCTCGTAGCTTTAGAGTATACACATATCTACAAAGAGTTTAACTAGGAGGAAGATGTGCTATCAAAACAATCATTATTGCTTCCGGGGGGCAATTTAACTTATTTTCTTTTGGAGGAAAGACATAAGGGTCCAGACTTGTTTATAAACCTTTATTTTTCTCATCCATAGTTTATGTTATTGCAATGTTCAGTTTTAGTTACCTGATGATATTTTGTGGGTGATGACCTATTATTTTGAGAGATCTCTAGGTGAGGGGTGAAAGACTTTTGTTCTTCAGGCGATATTCCTCTATTTTGGACAGTTTTTAGCATCCAAATTATGCTTCAACACTTCAGTTTTTGTGATTGGAAATGTAATTATGTATGTACTGGAAAATTTCTATTTATGAGTCTTTAAATATATATAAGCGTAATTTTTCCTGGTGAAAAAAATGACACTATTGTGACTCATAATGATGTTATTATGATGAAAATAACATTTTTTGATGCAAACATGATGTAGAAGTGACTCTATGAAGCATTTTTGCAAAATACTTTGACGCAACAATGATGAAAAACCAACGTAGACAACTCACTATGTTGTATTTTTGGTCTCTAAAATGATGTCTCAAGGAGCACATGTAAAAACAATAATGCAAAAAACAAACCATTTTGCATTGTGTTTTGTGTCGTTGTAACTTAATTTTTTTCCCACAAACAATACACTAGACTATGACACTACAACCCTGTGTTGTAGTAGTGTATGTACAATAAAATCCGCCACATAAAAATTCCATGAGTTTTGTGGCCTTCAAAAATCAATTTTCATTAAGGGGAAGTCAAAAGAGTAATGTCAACTTCCCATTGTTAGGTTAGAGTTTTCAATTTATTTTTGAGTCATTTTTTGAGATAACGAAATCTTTATTTTTTAATCATTCTTTGAGTTAATGACATATTGAGTATTTTAATCTTGTAAGGGTTCATAGTAATCCAAAATTATCTTGTAATGGCTAAGATTAAACCAATGAAAAACCATTTTGATGTAATGGTTCAGGGTAATCCAATGAAAACCTTGAATATTATGAATTGGTAGATGGTTAAGGGTAAGCCAAAGAAGATATTGATGTGAATATGATATAGTCTAGATGGTTGACTCAAGATATAGACTTATAAAAGAATGGTACAACTAATGCACAATATAGAAAGCTGGTGACAATCAAAGATGTAGCTGAGATTAAGAAGACCAAAGATGATGCAGAACAAAGAAGAATGAAGATGAAGACAACTCATACATCCTCATAAGCATTTGTTAAGGGGAAGTATGAAGGAATTTAGTCATACTTATGATATTTGATAATGGGATTATAATATGTAATTATGTAAATCAATACAAATGTCTACATACAATACTAAGAATGAGGAAAAAGAGATAAGTTAGGGATGCAGATTTCAAGGAAGATGTTGAGATATTCATGGATGTTGTTATGATAACAATATATTAAATAAGGCTTATTGTTATGGTTACCACATGATATATAAAGGGACCTAATGGACTATGGAAATAGATATGTGAGAGACAAGATCAATACAATGTGGTGTTCAAAATATATTTGTGTAATACACATTTAATATGTGTATGAATATTTTTTCATTTTCTAAGCTAATATACACCCAACATATATTGTTGTGGCAGTGGTGCAATAATATGATTAGAGCATATCAATAATGACAAATTTAAAAATGGCAGGTTTTATAAAAACTCATTGAAAAAATCAATGGAGGACCTAATTTTTAAATGTAAATATCGGTGTGCTTATAGATGTTAAAAACTTCATTAATATATCTACCCACCAACCTTTGCTAAAAGTGGAATAGGGGTAATGCCTCTACTAAAACCTCCTCAAAAACATGTTTTCCTTGTAGTGGGTGTTTGTCTAGGCCTTTTGTGTTTGAGTATTTTTCTTTATCAACATTTCTAGTTACTCTCCTTTATCCATCTTCAGGAGCCTGAATATGGGTCGAGAAGAATGATCGAAAAGGTTAATATATAAAAATAAACAATTTTTGAAAATTTAAAAAACACTCTCGCAATGATTCCTACACCAATCTTGAATCTTTAATTACATACATTACTTATATAATTAAACTTACGAAAAATGTTAAAAACATCTTGTTTAATTTTCTCTAATTGGTCCTTGGCCTTTACCTCACATGAGGAATATATTTACAAACTTATATACAAATATACATCATAGAAGGTTATACACATAGTTCACATGGCATGACACCTAAGTAAGAATGCATATGTAGTAGAACACATATTTAAGTATATACAATATGAAGATCAAAATGGGGTATTGCACCTCCAAAACAATTATATTGTGGTCAAGCATGACCATATCATTCAACATCAACCCAACAACTCTAACCCACAACTATGTTACATGGATATTTATGTCTTTTCTTTTTGCGAGACACTCATCAAACACAAATATTTATATACAAAAATCTAAAAGTTTTATTGATAAAAATTAAATTTAAATTTTATAAACTAGTCTCAAAGTTTATGCCTATAACAAAAAGTTCACACTAACTATTTCAACAAATGCGAGGTAGGATTTGTGCCAAGTTGTGTTTTCCCAAGATTCATGCCTTTTTCAATGCATTTACCAACAATTTGAGTAGCAAAATTCATGCTAGGGTTTTATTATTTAGAACATGTTGTCTTTGACACATGTTTAGATGTGATTGCTTAGAATCTACCTCAGATTATGTGCCTAGATTTCATTGTGCCTGTAATATGTGATGCAGGAGCATCCTTGGGCTCAAGTAATCTACATCACCCAAAAATATTTCCATTCTTCAAATAGGAAATAAGTCGAATAAGGACTGTGTTAGTGGTCCATTTTATTTAGTCCGTTTGTTGTAAATTTGAATTGTTGATTACTCCTGCAACTACTCTTGCTATGTTGAAACTCGTGCTGAAACTCGTGCTGAAACTTCCATGTATAGAGAAATTTTACAAGTGTCATGATGAAACAAGTGTTGAAATGTGTGTTGAAACACGCGCACATGATGAAATTTTACAAGTGTCATGATATTTCTTTATTTGCAACACTGTGGCCATACACATTTGATTGTGCCACATTGATATGCATTCATGATGAGTCGCAGCTACCATTAGACAGAGCCAAAGAACTCATGGCTAAAGGACAAAAAATGACCCAAGGCCAAAAGGAAATTGAATCAATCCAGAAGACAAAGAGATGGTTTGACTAACAACTCGTTCTTGGAGGGAAGGCAAATCATTTCAGAGTCGAGGAGGAGTTTTGAAAAATAAATGGAGCATGATTTTGAAGGGGTCGGTGAACCACAAAGCAAGGAAATTGTAGAATGTGGAGTGGAGAGGAAGATTCCAGATTGGGTGAGCACACAGGAAGGGAGAAAAAATATCAACCCATACACGCAGACCATTACCCTCTAGATGATTTTGTAGTGGTTTTCATCCACACAAGCAACAATTCATGGCAGTCTTTTTATCCCAGGATCAATGTAATATATAAATTTGTTCTCTGCATTGAATTTTTTTTTTGTTTGTTAGTTTGTCCGTGACATGTGGGACTAACCTGTGGCTAAGAAACCGTGACTTAGGGGCATATAAGCCGTCAAAATCACCCAGGGATCACACCCGGCCTAAGCCACACCAACCCTTAACATGGCTAGAATTTTTGTCCCCGCAGGTTTCGAACTGGTGACTTTAACATCACGGAGTGCCTTAACACCACACTCTGTCACCGACTTTCCTACACCTCGGGGAATGTTCTCTGCATTGAATTAATAAATGAATGGTATTGAAATTCGTGAATTTTTTAGTGTTTTAGTTTCCAGTGGATTCCTTGTTATTTGGTAAAAGTATTTTTGTTTTGTTTTTCCATTGTACATTCTGTAGCAAGGTGTGTGCTATAATTGTGTGTGAGTTGCAGCCCAATTAACTCTGCATTACGTGGTATCATGTACGCATTTGATTGTGCCACACTAGTATGCAATCATGATGAGTCGCAACTACCATTAGACAAAGCCAAATAACTCACAGCTAAAGGACAAAACGTGACCTAAGGCCAAAAGGAAGTTGAATTAATCCGAAAGACAGAGAGACATTTTGAGTAAGAGCTTGTTCTTGGAGGGGAGACAAATTGTTTCAAAGTCCAGGAGGAGTTTTTAAAAAGGAATGGAGCACTATTTTGAAGGGGTTGGTGAACCACGAAGCAAGGAAATCATAAAAGGTGGATTGGAGAGGAATATTTCAGATTGGGTGAGCACACAGGAAGGGCGAAACAAAATCTCAGCCCATACATGCAGACCATTACCCTCTAGACGATTTCGTAGTGGTTTTCAGCCATGCAAACAACAATTCATGGTGGTGTTTTTAGCTCAGGATCGATGTAATATAGAAATTTGTTCTCTTCATTTAATTAATAAACGAATGGTATTGAAATTCGTGGGTTTTCGAGTGTTTTAGTTTCCAGTGGATTCCTCATTATTTGGTAAAAGTATTTATGTTTTGTTTTTTTGCTGTAAATTCTGTAGAAGGGTGTGTGATGTAATTGTGTGTGATTTTCAATCCAATTACCTCTGCATTATGTGGTATCATAGCTCAGTTATGCTCTGGGATTATCATCTTATCTACTTCTGTGAGATCGGGTACAAAATACCTGTTCGTGGTGGTTTCTCAACAAGAGTGTTGGAAGTCAAGTTGGGTTATAGAACCATGTGAGGTATGTGGATGTTGGTGAGACATCTACAACTTGGAGGAATGCCACCGTGAAGGAGAGGATTAGGAAGGGGAGGTGCAGGAAATAAAGAACTGGAAAATTTGAGAAGAAGAATAGAGGAATTGGAAAATCGTAGGAATGGAGATGATGAAGTATACTCAGAGCCATAAGAATAAATCGAGGATGAATGGGATGGTGATGAAAGAGACCCGACAACTAGAATTATTTCGTAATTGAGTAACAGGGGTAGTGAAAAGATTGAGATTTCTTGTTATGATGGTAGTCTGAGAGTTGATGTTCTCATTGACAGGATTGGAGAACTTGAAACATACTTCGAGTATGAAAATGTTTAGGATCCAAATCGAGTAATATTTGTTGTTACGAAATTGAAATTCCATGCAACAGTATGGCGGGATATGTTGCAGAAGGATAGAGTGAATAATAAGCTGGAGAAAATCAAAACCTGGAAGAAGATGGTTACCAATATTAAAGAGAAATTTCTTCCTATTGATTACCAATAGAATTTTTTCTGACAAGTCTAGAACCTCAGACAAAGGGAGACACTTGTTCGTGAATAGACTGAAGAGTTCTTTAGATTGTCATATAGAGTAGGCCTCAAAGAACCAAAATTCCAACGAGTTGTGAGGTATGTAAATGGGTTTAAGTATTTGATTCAAGATGAAATGAGCACACATTATTTACACACTATCGATGAAGCTTATCAAGTTTCCCTAAAGGTAGAAGAAAATATTGAGAGGAAAACACAACCTAGAGGTAGAGGAAGAGGTTTTAAAGGACGAGGTAAAGCAGGGACTACTAAAGGCAGCAAAAAGGAAGAATAATCTACCAATGGTCAAGGTGGAAGAGGAGGAAATGGAGCTGGTAGAGGCAAAGGATTTAGAAGAGGAAAGGGAAGATATGTAATCACTTGTTATCACTGTGGTGTAGAGGGACACGAGAAGTCTAAATGTCCATAAAGGCAAAATTCAAGGAGAAGAGGTGAAGCATAGGCACAAGTCACACGGGTTGACAAAGCTTTAGTAGTTGGAGAAAATGTGACTAATCTTCAGCAAGAACAAGGTGAGAATTTGTTGTTCCATAGAGTGTTGCTTAAATCTGAACAAAAGGAGGCAAAGGAACCAGAACAACGAAATAAAGTTTTTAAAACAAAATGTAAGGTTCAAGGAAAATGTTGTAACCTGATTATAGATGGAGGAAGTACAAAAAATTTAGTATCCACTGAAGTCATGAACAAACTGAACTTGAAAAGGTCGAACCCTCTGAACCCTTACTATGTTTCTTGGTTCAACAAGGGACAGCAGGTGACTGTGACTGAGCAATGTTTATTGAATTTTCAAATAGGGAGTTTTCAAGAGCAGGTGTTATGTGATGTGATTGAGATGGATGTGTGTCACATACTGTTGGGAATACCATGGTTTCTTGATTGAAAAGTTCACCATGATGGTAAGGAAAACACATATGAGTTCAAGAGAGATGGACAACGATATAAATTAACACCAATATTGGAGGATACAATAGCAACAACAAGAAATTGTGTTGATATAAACACGAGTAGCAATAGGAACATGCTATGTTCTTCTAAAGAATTATTACGGGAAGAAATAAAATCAACATTATGTTTAGCAGTGATTCCGAAAGAAGTGAAAATTGTAGAGGAGCCAAATTTTGTACCTACAGAAATAAATTCATTGTTGGATGAATTTAAGGAGATTATTGCTAATGATCTGCCAAAAGGATTGCCTCTAGTGAGAAGTATTTCTCATCAAATTGATTTAAGTCCTCTATCGAGTTTACCTAACAAAGCACTTTACAGGATGAGTCCAACAGAGAATGAAAAAGTGAATCAAAAAGCGTAGGAATTTCTTAACCGGGGGTTAATTCGTGAGAGTTTGAGTCTGTGTGCAGTACTAGCAGTATTGACTCCAAAGAAAACAAGGGGATGATGAATGTGTATTGATTCGCATGCTGTACAAAATATCACTATCAAGTATCAGTTTCCATTGCCCATAATGGATGACCTTATGGATTGCTTGAGTGGTTCAGAATATTTTTCAAAAATTGATTTGAAGAGTGGTTATCACCGGATTCAGATCAGAGAAGGTGATGAATGGAAGACGACATTCAAGATGAAAGATAGAATATTTGAATGGTTAGTGATGTCGTTCAAGTTAACTAATGTGCCTCGAAAGTTCATGAGATTGATGAATGAAGTCTTGAAGCCATTTTTGGGTAAGTTCATAGTTGTATATTTGGATGATATACTAATTTTTAGCAGGAGCAGAACAAAGCATGTCCAACATGTGAGAGCAGTGTTACAGTGCTTGAAAGAAGAGAAACTATTGATAAACCTGAAGAAGTGTACATTCATGAAGCGACAATTAGTGTACCTGGGTTTTGTGGTTTCAAAGGAAGGGATGAAAATGGATCATGAGAAAGTGAAGGCTAACCTTGAATGGCCAACACCAAGATCCACATTCGATGTGACGAGTTTCCATGGATTGGAAGGCTTTTACTATAAATTCATTAGGAACTTTAGCCAAATATGTGCGCCTCTTACAGAATGTATGAAGAAGGGGGTGTTTCAGTGGAGTGCAGCAGCAGAGAATTCATTGGAAGAATTGAAGAAGAGAGTAACAACACAACCAGTATTAGCATTACCAGATTTTAATAAAGTGTTTCAGGTTGATTGTGACACTAGTGGAACAACAATTGGAGCAGTTCTAAGTCAAGAAGGCAGACCCATTGCATTTTTCAGCGAGAATTTGAACGAGTCTAGAAAGAAGTATTCTATTTATGATCAGGAATTTTATGCTATTGTGCAAGCTTTGAAGAAATGACAACATTATCTACTGTCGAAGGAGTTTGTCTTGTTCACGGATCACAAAGCTATGCATTACATTGACAACCAAGGTAAGTTGAATCAAAAGCATACTAAATGGGTAGAATTCTTGCAAATTTATTCTTTTGTGTTGAAACACAGGTCCAGGAAGTCCAATAAGGTAGCTAATGCATCAAGTCGGAGGATAGCGTTACTCAATACCATGTCGGTAGATGTGGTAAGCCTGAACTGTCTAAAGACAATGTATGAAGAATATGCAGATTTCTCAGAATCTTGGAAGGCATGTAAGGAGCCTTGTATTTTAGACAAAACACCATATCTGGACTACCATATCTAGGAGGGGTTTTTGTTTAAAAATCAGTAGTTGTGTATTCCCAAAAGTTCCATACGACTGAATATCATTAAAGAGTTACATAGTGGTGGTTTAGGAGGACATTTTGGGATGGATAAGAACACAACCTCGGTAAAGGAGAGGTACTTTTGGCCCAACTTTAATACGGATGTTTGAAAGTTTGTTGAAGGTTGCAGGATATGTCAACTAGCCAAAGGAAAAATTCAAAACTCGGGACTCTACACTCCATTTCCAGTACCCAAAGGACCTTGGGAGGATATCAATATGGATTTTTTCTTAGGATTTCCTATGACTCAAAGAAAGCATGATTCAACAATGGTAGTGGTGGATAGATTTTTGAAAATGGCACACTTCATCATGTGTAAGAAGACTAGTGATGCTGGTGAAGTAGTTGCATTGTTTTTCAAAGAAGTGGCCGGATTGCATGGATTACCACAGAGTATTACTTCAGATCGTTATACCATATTTCTGGGGCATTTTTGGGGGACACTCTGGAAAAATTTAGGCTCAGATTTGTTGTACAGTTCAACGTATCATCCTTAAACAGACAGTCAGACAGAAGTAGTGAACATGAGTCTAAGAAATTTGTTGAGAAGTTTAAGTGGAGAGAATCCTAATCAATGAGATTTGGCATTGGCCCAAGATGAATTCACATATAATGATTTGGTGAACAGATCTACAGGAAAGAGTCCATTTCAGATTGTTTATGGACGATCGCCAAAAGGTGTGGTAGATTTGGTTGCATTGTCAGATTTGGAAGGAAAGAAGAGTGTTGATGTGAATGATTTGGTGGATAGTATGCATGAATTGCAAGAACAGGTAAAGAAGAAATTGCAGACCAACAATGACAGTTATAAGCAAAGAACAGATCAGCATAGAAGACAGAAGGTATTCCAAGGGGGTGAGTTGGTCATGACTCACTTGAGGAAGGAGCGATTTCCTCGAGGCACGTATAATAAACTCAAGTACAAGAAGATAGGTCCATGTCGAATTATGAAAAAGATCTCTGATAATGCTTATCAGCTGGAACTTCTAGAGAAATTTGACATATCTCCTACATTCAATGTTGTTGACCTCTATGAGTTTCATGAAGGGGACAAAATAGCAGATGAAGGTACCCTCAGTGAATGGGAACAACATCTACCAATTAATTCCGAGGAGCAGATTGAAGAAATTATTGCTACCAGAATTGGTAAGAAGACTCGTCGGAATGAGTACACAGAATATTTGATCAAGTGGAAGAATCGAGGAGCAGAAGATGCATCATGGGTGACTGAAGATCAATTAGCACGTGTGTAGAACTCTTCACTTCAGCAGTGATTTGCACATGATTTGGAGCTCATGTTTTTCTTACCAGGGGTGTCTGATGCAAGAGCATCCTTGGGCTTGGGCAATCCACATCACCAAAAAATATTTCCATTCTACAAATAGGAAATAAGTCAAATAAGGATTGTGTTAGTGGTCCATTTTATTTAGTCAGTTTGTTGTAAATTTGAATTGTTGATTACTCATGTAGCTACTCTTGCTATGCTGAAACACGTACTGAAACTCGTGTTGAAAATGCCACGTATAGAGAAATTTTACAAGTGTCATGTTGAAACACGTGATGAAACACATGCACATAATGAAATTATACAAGTGTCACGATATTTCTTTATTTGCAACATTGTGGTCGTACGCATTTGATTGTGCCACACTGGTATGCATTCATGACGAGTCACAACTACCATTAGACATAGCCAAAGAACTCACAGCTAAAAGAAAAAACATGACACGAGGCCAAAAGGAAGTTGAAGCAATCCAGAAGACAGAGAGACGGTTTGAGTAACAACTCGTTCTTGGAGGGAAGGCAAATCGTTTCAAAGTCGAGGAGGAGTTTAAAAAAAAATAAAAATGGAGCACGATTTTGAAGGGGTTGGTGAACCACGAAGCAATGAAATCGTAGAAGGTGGAGTGGAGAGGAAGATTCCAGATTGGGTGAGCACATAGGAAGGGTGAAACATAATCTCATCCCATATATGCATACCATTACCCTCTAGACGATTTCGTAGTGGTTTTCAGCCACACAAACAATAATTCATGGTGGTCTTTCTAGCCCAGGCTCGATGTAATATAGAAATTTGTTCTCTGCATTAAATTAATAAACGAATGGTATTGAAATTCGTCGGTTTTCGAGTGTTTTAGTTTCTAGTGGATTCCTCATTATTTGCTAAAAATATTTTTGTTTTATTTTTCCATTGTACATTCTGTAGCAAGGTGTGTACTGTAATTGTGTGAGTTACAATTTAGTTACATTAATATGCCTCAAGATGCATGCCCAAAATTTTATGTATGTATAATTTACCTTAAGATGTGTCCGTAAATTCTACTAATCCTAAAATTTGCTTCTTGATGCATGCCTAGATTTTGAGGTGCTTAGAATCTACCTCGAGATGCATGCCTTGATTCTAATCTACCTAAGATTTCCTTATGATGCATGTGTAAACATGGTTGTGGAAATCATGCCTAGCGTCTTACCCAAAATTTGTGCTAAACTCACCTCAAATTCTATAATATGTTTATTTTGAATTCTATGCTAATATTTCAAATTCTCTTATAAAAAAATTACTCTAATGTGTACCACCTCCCACCTCCTAACCCTATTTTATGTTATGTGACCTCACAATGCTTCAAGTTCTTTCTTTAGCATGACTCTAATGTGTCTCCACTAGACTATGTGACGATACCTAAACTCATAAATTACAAACATACTATCAAAAATCCTAGAGTAACAACACATAAAGAACCATTTGAATTAATATTTTATTTTTCCAAACAAACTATCCCTAAACTCATAAATTACAAACATACTATCAAAAATCCTAGAGTAACAACACATAAAGAACCATTTGAATTAATATTTTATTTTTCCAAACAAACTATGAGATAGGGAAAAAATGACAATTCACTTTATATTCTCATAATTAGGAAATAATTATACTATAATAGAAAGTGAAAATAAATCAACTTTATTACAAAAGTGTAATTTCTAATTAAATTTATATTTTAATAATACATTATTTTTATTAAAAAATTTACTTTCTAATTAAGTTAAGTATATTAAGTTAAGCCCCGGATGGGGTGACACGTAGCTCAAGGGCTACAGGTGGACTTGCACTCGGCCCAGGCATAAATGTTGATAGACGCCACCCACGAGCCTGTATTAACCATGGGGGACGGTCATAGTTGCAGTTGCAGGACGGAGGGACCTTTTCCTCGCGCGAGCATTTACAACCTCAGTGTTCCCGGGATGGCAAGGGTTAAAGGTAGGAGGATGACCTCAGCTCTTGATTATTTGGTTTTCAATTTGCCCGGATAGAGCGAGACTGCACCCACCTCGGCTTCGCATATTGCTTGGACGCTCTGGTGCGGTCCAGTTCTCATCGTGTCCAGTATTCATCGTGCTGCTCTGGTGCGGCTTTGCATATTGCATATTGCTCGGACGCTCTGGTGCGGTCCAGTATCTTCGCTGCTTTTCTTGCTGACCGTAACGAGACAGAGCTCGCTTGCCTGTGCCTTGCACCTTCACCTGCAATTGCATTTTCTCTGCTCCTGGTTCATCGGCCTTCACCTGCAATTGCCCTGCTCCTTCATCATGGCTCGAAAGAGAGGCAGACCTCGCCGTGGCGCGACCTGGGAGGCTCATAAGGCGCAGCGACGTCGTAAGGAGCAGTTGGAACGTGCCTTGGCTCTGGCGGCATCCATTCTTAGGAAGAAAGCTAGGGCAGAGAGACTGGCGCGGCTTGCCACCATAGCTGAGCCTGGAGTTGGATGCAGCCGAGACGTCAAAGAGAATGCGTCGGGCGCCCTGCAGAAAGCTGGTAATGAGGAGGAGTTTCCCCCCTGCATAGTGGTGGAAGACCCGTTCATGGAGGACCTGTCGATTATCGAGAAGACCTGAGTGGCGACCCATCCGGAAGCATGCAAACCCACTCCGACATTGCTAGACGATACCCCTGGCTGTATCGTGGAGGAAATACCCTGGCCTGGTGACAACACTTGCAGCTGCCATGGCACACAGGTGAACGAAGCAGGCTCGAAGGGTGCAGAGGCTGATGCAGAGTAGAGGGTGTTCGAAGCGGGTTCTGAAGCGGCGGTGGACGTGGGTGGCAACATGCATGGTTCACTCATCCGGGAAGAGCACCTGTCTTTAATGTTCGACCTTCGAGGGCATCTGTCGGACCTGGAACATCGGGCCCTCCTCATGGGCCAGCGCATGGACATGCTCCTCGATGCGTTTTCCAACGCGTCAGCCAAGCGGAAATGCCCCCTCTACACGCAAGCTTTCGCCATCCTGGCGGGGACCACGCGGCAGACTAGCAAGGATGACAGGTCACTAGGCACCTAGGTTTTATATGCTCTTTCGGTTCCTAGTTTTATCTGTTCTCTTGGTTCCTAGTTTTATTATATTACTGTTTTATGTGTATTTAGACCATTTGACATCTATCCTGGTTTCCTCCGGGCAAGACACATGCCACTCTATTATTATGTTTTTCATGCTATTGCTACTCACCCTTTACATAAGCTGGTTTCCGATAATCGACAACATTTTGGGTGATTCCAGACCTACTCTTTTGTATACTCTGTAAAAGTTTTGTCTATCTAATATAGCAGGTTCCATTTTTTACTTAAAAAAAAAAGTATATTAAGTTAAGTATATTCAATGTAATTATTAAAATATTTAATATTTGATATAATTACTAAAAATTAGGAGTAGGGTATGTATACTTTTAGAAACTTTAATAGTCAAATTATCACATAAATGAATTCTTTATCTCAAAAAAAAGAAGATCATATACACCAATTTAATGTTTAACTTGATTGTGACTTTGAAATTAAATTGTTATAAAGTTTTATAGTTTGAGTCACTCTGATGAATTGGTATAACATCGAGAATATAAACTAAGAATAAATTAACTTCATTACAAAGTGTACTTTCTAATTAAGTTAAGTATATTGAACATGATTACTAAAGTATTTAATATTTATTGTGATTACTAATAGAACAATAGGGTGTAGGGTATGTACACCTTGGTAAATTTTAATAGTTAAATAGTCACATTATTGCATGGAAGGGGTCCTTGTCTCAGAAACAAGGAGATCATATACACCAATTTAATGTCTGACTTGATTGTGACCTTAGAATTAAATTGTTATATATAGTTCTATAGTGGGAGCCACTCCGGTGACTCCCTATAACACCGAGAATATAAACTAAGCATAAATTAACTTCATTATAAAGTGTACTTTATAATTAAGTATATTCAACATCAATACTAAAGTATTTAATATTTAATACAATTACTAAAAAACAATAAGAGATAGGGTATGTACACCTTCGTAAATTTTAATAGTCAAATTATTACATGAAAATGGTCNAAAAAAAAAAAAAAAAAAAAATCACATGCAACAATTTAATATCTAACCTTAAAATTAAATTGTTATATAATTTTATAGTAGAGCCATTTCAATGACTCTCATTTTTATCATTAAAAAAATATTTCATGTATATATTTTAGTCCTCTTTCCATGTGATAGCATTTGATTCGGGACTAAAACTAGTAGCCCTTCCCCTCTATATGAGTCTACATTATTGATAGCTACAACTTAGTGGGGAATAAAGAAGATCACGACAAAAAGGCACTAAAAGTTTATTATATTAATATTAATTGGCCGTTTCAGAGTTTCATGAGGATGTCGATAGCTACTCATTACGAGAAGATTCTATGTATAAAGGATAAAGGTTTTAACAAATTTAATAATTCTTTCTTAAAATTATAAGATTAAACATCATTTTATTTTTAAGATTAAACAAATAAACAAATCTAATATTTAAAGAAATATGAAATATATGGAATAATGGCTTCGGCAAAGAGTCTTTGATGTCACATGAAAGGTAAGACTTCCTTGAAAGATGAGTAAAATAATTATTTTTTTAGTGTTGATTTTTTTTTTATAATTTGGTAAAAAAAATTTATTGAAGATTATAGTTTTATTGATGAGAATTTTGATCATGAAATTTTAGTTTAGGGATTTTTTTTTCTCTATTTTAAAATGATTTAGATTGTTAAAATTTTGAATTAGTAGATTAAGGATGAACTTTGCCTAGCTAAAAAAAAATAAACTCATTTGAAAGGTGCACTTATTAACTCACTTCTTGAGTATATGTGAGGTAAATATCGATAGGAATCTGATTTTTTTTCTAAATGTTATCATTATTACTCAAATAGTGTAATTGGAGAGTCATGCTAGTCATTAAGAAGTCATACATTTGGAATTCCAATGAGTTAAATATGTTATTATAATACATGAAATAAGATGTTTCACGGAGGTTTCATGATTAAATTTGATTGTCTCCTGGGGTTACTAGTTGGTATTTTGATTGGTAGTTATTATTGTCCTCCACTTAGAAAACCAAGAAAGAAGGGTGCAAATCAATGGGGGGATAACAACATACCAACATTCTTACTTGGAACGCTTAATACATGAGTGAGTGAGGCACTATATTTCTCTAGAAAAAAAATCTAAAATTGGGGTACATGGACAAGGATTAAGGCACACAACCCTTTAGTTTGAACAATGACATTGAGGTGAAATAGGATGGCCCCTCTTCTCCACGTTGTCCTGTCTTTACATAGATATTCTAGATTAATAGATGAACAATAAAGATAGGGGAGGTGTGACCATAGTGAGGATTATCATAATGTCTTGTTGTATGTAGATGATGTAACACTAATAGCTAGGACACTACGCAATAAACATGATTATCTAGAGGCCTTAGAGTTCTTTTGGGCAGAGGTTGGGACGTGAACACACAAAATAATAAGATACTAGTTGATATAGGTGGATATTGGTGGCCACCCACCTCTTCCATTAACTCATAATGGTTCCACATCTTGGAAATTCTACTATAGTTTTCCAGGTCCTGAACTTCAAGTGCATTTTTTGGGCATTTCCCATGTGTTTTTGGTAGTTGACAAGGCCCCACAATCTGTGTATTGGAATGCCCCGAATAGAGTTTGTATGTGAAAGGTGTGGCCCTAGGAAGTTGGCATATCAACTAGGCTCTTTGGGGCCATCGAGTTGAAATAGGATGGCCTCTCTTCTCGACATTGTTCGTTCTTTACATAGAGATGCTAGATTAATAGATAAACAATAAAGATAAGGGAGTTGTGACCACAGTGAGAATTTTCACAAAGATCTTGTTGTATGTAGATGATGTAATACTAACAACTAGGACACTACGCAATGTGCATCATTACCTAGAGGCTTTAGAGTTCTTTTGGGCAGAGGTTGGGACATGAACACAAAAGATAATAGTTTATCTAGGTGGATATTGGTGGCCACCCACCTCTTCCACTAACTCATAATGGTTTTACATCTTGGTAGTTCTACTACAGTTTTCTAGCTCCTGAACTTCCAGTACATTTTTTGGGCATTTCCCATGTGTTTTTGGTAGTTGACAAGGCCCCACAATCTATGTAATGAAACACCCCAAATAGAGTTTGTATGTGAAATGTGTGGCCCCGGGAAGTTGACATATAAACTAGGCTCCTTGGGGCCTGCATTCATTTTTGTATCTCATCTCCCAAGGTTAGGGTTTTGGATCAGGGGTTTTTCCTCTTAGGGTTTTATACTTTATATTAGAAGGTAGTTTCAACACCTTGTAATATTTTTATTTTGAATGAGAATAGCCAAAACGTCTCTCTTTGGAGATCAACTACCATCGTTCTAGCTAGTTTGTATTTCTTTGGATATTGCATTGTTTTTATATTTCATTCATTAATAAAATCTGGATTTCACTATATTATTGTGCTCTCTACAATAACTATGTGTGATTATGTATATATTTCTATCTTTATTTTGTTCTCCACATAATCTGAATTAGTAGTCTTCTCGCAAAAAAAAAGAAAAACAACAACCACCAATCAACTTCACAAGTGAGCCATTAGAGAGTGACTAGAGATGAACCAAAATTATAAATATTTGGAACTAAATTTCAGTAAGAAGTTAATGTGGGATGCATGCACAAGGAAAAAAAACACAAGGAGG
>ML794368.1:0-13304 GCA_009831015.1 Picea engelmannii
TGGTATTGATGGTTATATATAAATAAACTTTGTGTTGGTTTTGTTTGATTTTATGTTTAGATTGCATCTAGTGTTAGATAAAAAGTTGGTATCGATAGCTATATAGAGATAAACCTTGTGCTGTTTTTTATTTTATTTTATGTTTAAGATGTAACTCTCATGAGCAACTTTTGGATAAAAAGTTGGTATTGATGGATATATAGATATACTTTATATGGTTTTGTTTGATTTTATGTTTACGTTGTAACTTTCATGAGCAACTTTTTGCTTATAATAAAGTTTGGGACTTTGAATATTTTTATAAGTGTTTGTATGCTTTTAGGAATGTAGAATGTTTTTTGATAAAGTAGGGTGATATTATATAACCATCATAATGAATGTTGTAAAACTTTTTACTAGTGTTTATATACCGGTTAGAAATGTAGGAAAATTGTGATCGGGAAGGCTAATATTATATAGCCATCATAATAAATATTGTGCAAATAGATCTAATAATAATAACTTAAAAATAGAATATTAAGATAATATTATTATAATATTAATAATATCGGTTGTGAGAATGAGTGCAATTGTGTCCCCTTTGTGATTTGAGTCTAAAGTATCATGTCCATTGAATCCAAAGGCCAATCTCGCCATGGCAATAACTAGAAATTGGAAAGATCTCATAGATTTCTCGATAAAATTTCTAGAGGTGCCCATGGGGTCTTCAAGCTTTCACTCCAAGAGGGTTAGGTGGAGATTTTTGAAAGACATGGTGTACACTTTCTGTAATAAAGAAAGAAATAAAAAATCATTTGACTTGTTAAAAGTGATGTGCTATTTTTCCCATGCAATATCTATACTTTTCAACGTTTACATGGTAAGGAGTGTTGTGAACAGAATCTGGATTGGTTTCCAGATAATTAAATTTGAACAAAAATTAATAAAAGGTTATTTGTACTCTTTTCATTTTTACTGAATATACAATGGTTTTTTGTTTTTCAAGGTGAAAACTGCTTCCGATAAGTACAAAAATGCAAACAACATTCATACAGAATAGTAGATCTTCTGAGTGTTCTTCACGTTGAAAAATAGCAGGTTTTATTTATAAGCTATGGTGATTGAAAGCTGTACTTTTTTATGAATCAAAGCAAAAGTATAATACAAAGAAGGGGCTTAGAATTTTTAGAACGCTATCCTGAGGATAAACTTTCCATGGAAGAATCGCTGCCAGGGGTTAGTAATCTCGAATTAGAGGCGAATCCTTTCACTATGGCAAACTGAAAACCCCCATGCAGAGGGAGATCTGGAACCTCCTTTTCTCCTTCCAGCATCTGCACTACCTCTCTCATCGAAGGTCTGCTATGGGAATCCTCCTGGATGCAGATAAAACTAATCTTCAATACTCTGATAGCTTCGTCTCTATCGAAATCATCGTCACCTGCAAGTCTCAAATCGATCACCTCCGACTCTTTGCCAACAACAGTGATGGAGAGCGCCCAAGCAGGGAGGTAACACTTATCGGATTCAACGCCCTTACCATAGTTCTTGTGCCCTGCAATAATATCGAGAACAACCATTCTGAAGCTATAGATATCACTCTTCTCAGTGATTGAGCATTCCAGAAGCCACTCCAGGGCGAGGTAGCCTAGAGTGCCTCTCATCGTGGTCACCACGCGACTCTCCTTGCGGTTAATGAGCGTCGCCATGCCAAAATCGGATACCTTGGCCACAAAATTCTCGTCGAGAAGGATGTTTTGAGGCTTCACATCCAAATGAATGATCTTAAACCGACATTCCTAATGTAAGTAGGCAAGGCCGCGAGCGGTACCCAATACAATATTGAATCTAATCGGCCAAGTAAGGAAGCTTGTCTTACTTTCATCGAAGAGCCATCGGTCTAAGGAGCCGTTGGGCATGTGGTGTTGCCATGTTACCGAGACGAGCCGATCGCGCAGCCGCAACATTTCCTACCCTTTTCCACGCCCCATTCCGTGTAGTGTTGTTGCTACTTGTGTTGTCCCTCGTCCCTCCTCCTTTCAAACGCTGCTATGAAAAACGAGCGGATAAATTCAAATTTCAATAAGATGTCACTTCGCAACGCTATCCATGATATAGATGAGCTATGGTATGACATGAAAAATGAATGACCATGCAGCAGCCCCTCCCAACCATTGGGATGCTGCATGGTGGATAGCCTTAGCCGTACGCTAACTATGCAACCTTTTGGGTTTGAAGATCGTTATAAGTTCTATCTCCGGCAAACCCAAAAACCCCTCTCCCAAGTCTCCGTTCCTATTATGGTGGCTCCGTTCCCCAAACGACGTCTCCACCTCCGTCAGCTATCAGGTTGACATGGACGTTGGTACATCCAACCCCTTTATTCCGCAGGTACCTGAACTATTCTGCACCCACTTTAAGTTTTCTATTTGCCTGTTTTAATGCCGCAGGTACCTGAACCATTCCGCACCCAGTTCAAATTTTCAATTTTCCTCCCATGCCCGCTTTCGTCTCCAATCACCCATTTCAAATTTTCGTGTTGCCGCCCATGGCCGCTTTCATCCCCATTCCATGGATGGATTCCTGTAATTCTACGGTGTGAACTTCGCTTGAAACTTGCAAAGGGCCATTTCGCAATGAGAGAGGTATTAAAGTGAGACTGCATGGTGTAAGGGGATGGCACGCTGTCCCAAGCTCATCAGGTGGTGGACTTAACCTGTAACATTGAATGAAATTTATTCATGGCCATAGTCATTATTTATAGTTGTTTTTTTCATTGCAAAGAAAATAATGATCATTCCAGTAGATCTAAAGTGGTGATGTTGATGACCTGGGAGTAACCTTCAATAATTTCTTTTTGTTTACAGATTCGACGAGTATATACAGGCATTTCAGAAGCGATATGCTTGTTACAGAGGCTAACTATTAAACGCAATGCAAGACTGAGAACTCCCAGTATTATGGATTTAAAATGGTTTCAGGTATGTGAACAGAGTATTGTATTCCGTGTTTATGATAACAATTTTACTTGGAGTATTGTATTAAAAAATGTTCAGATTTACTCACTCTGTCTTCATGAAAGTTCAGATTTTATTAAAAAATGTCAACAATAATATGAGTATACTTAAACAAAGGCCAACAATAATTAGTCTGCTGCTGAGCATTCAATAGTTTACACTAAGTGAAACCGTTGTAATTAATTAAATTTGCCGAACTAAAACGTTTACACTAACTAACTGCATTGCAGCGCAATTTTTTCTTTTTTGACTTTATAGCATCCTTCGTAGGTGACCACTGAGTTCTATTCGATTCTAGAACTTTCATAGTGCTTAATATTTTGGTTACACTGATGATGACATAGACATAACACCGTCAATTTTATTTATAGATTGGAGAATATTCATTTCTGATTAATGCAGATGTTGATTTCTGATCCATAATATTATTAAATAATATTATTAAAGGAATATATATTTATTAATAAATAATATTAAAATAAATATATAGAATAATATTAAAATGAATATATACTGATTAATTCGAATGGTTGTAGTTTAAAAGTTTTTTTTTTTTTTTGGTTTTTGGTTAATGTTGTTTGTTTGATTTTGCCAGAAATTTGGCGATGAATGGTTGGATCTGTAGATTTGAGTAGCTAAGTTTATATAATCCGAGTGTCTTAGTGAGTTTTCAACATGCTAAATCCATTTATGCATTCAGAAACTCAATTTAAACAACATAAAATAAAGATTTTGTCCAAATTTACATTGCCCTACCAATTCCTAATAAAAAAAAACCAAAAAAATAGAACGTTTAATGTCATCTGATTTTTCAGACTAATCATCGGTATTCACAGCCATGATGACATGTGCAAATGTTAGAGAATTCTAACTAAAATTAAGCTTCATTGCATGCATATTCTTATTCTGCACACAACTTGCGTCTTTTGTATTGTTTTACATCGATCTTCAGGTCTCCCTTTAAGCGATGGCGCAGCTGCTGAAGTACTCCTCCACCCCACTGAAGTCTGGGACAGTCACTGGCATCCAGTGACTTCAACGACAAGCAATGTTCCACACCTTGCAACCCTACTATCTCAGGGCATGCACAAACAAATAGCCTCTGAAGCTTTGTGAGCTGCCCCAACCCTAATACGCTCTTGAGCTTCCTGCATTCTGAGGCATTCAGGTACTCCAATAACCTGCAATGTTCCACACCTGGTAACCCTACTATCTCATGGCATCCACTAACAAATAGCATTCGAAGCTTTGTGAGCTGCCGCAACCCTTGTATTCTCTTGAGCTTCTTACATTCACTAACATCCAACCTCTCCAAAGATATCAAGGTTTCCAGACTAGCTAGCTCCTCTACTTGGGCACAGGAGATGATGTCGAGACTTACAAGTTTTGCCACACCACAAAGCTCTCCTATTTGCCTCAAATCCTCACACTCAATGACGGAAAGCTTTTGAAGGTTTGGGCAAACGCCTTCCTCGAAGGCTACTTCCGATATCTTTGTGCGACGAAACTCTAACCGCTTGACCCCAAACATGCATTGCTCAGTGGAGGAGTGCAATTTATTGAACTCTCTTCTCCTTTCCGCTTCTACTTCAACTGTTTTAAATGGGTACTCCCGCAACGGACAATCCCATACTTTTAATATTTCGAGACTGTTCGACTTCAAAAGATCTTGTGATAAGAAGTCTATACCACATCTCTCGAACTTCTACTGTGTCAATTGAGTCAACTGTCCCAAGTGATCGGGCACCCATTTCAATTTCGGCGAATCACTGATCGAGAAATGCTTCAAGCTATGGAGGTATCCGAGCGAGGGTGGCAGCACTTCCAACGAATGGTCACCTATTTCCAGAACTTCCAAATTGCACAGGTCCCCAATACAGCTGGGCAATTCTTTTAGGTCGGTCCATGCCAAAAATAAATTTTCCAAGGACCGTTGAAGTGGGACTTGGGGAGGTAATTCTTTTACATTGCTACACCTTCGAAGATCCAAATATTCCAGCGTGGTAATATTTCCGAGTGTTCCATTGGAGAGGCTCAATTTGCGGCAACCTTTTAAACATAAATGTTTGAGTCGACTTAAATTCCCAAAGGAATCCGGAAGCATTTGCAAAGCGGAAGCACGTTCAAAAGATAGGTATTCGAGTCGATCTAAATTCCCAAAAGAATTTGGAAGCTTCTGCAAACTGGAAGAACCGTCTAAGGATAGATGTTTGAGTCGAACTAAATTCCCAAAAGAATCAGGAAGAATCTGCAAAGCGGAAGCACCTCCCAACTCGATGTGCTGGAGATGTCTTAGATCTCCGAAGGAAGCGGGCAGCGACATCATTCTTGAGAATGATTTTCAGACCAAGTATTTCAAAGAGCGCATGTGACAAAACTCTTCGGGCAAAGTTTCCAGTGTGGGTGCTCCAAATGGATGGATGGATATCCATTCGAGGTGCTTCAACAGCCCTATGGACTTTGGAAACTGTGAAAGGGGAGCCCGAATATTTAATTCTCGCAACTGGAGAGGCCCCTGCAATGTCGACGTTTCAACTATCAGAAATATACATATATGTGACTATTGTTTTCTACAAAATAAATTAAACAAATAACAAATAAACGCACAAATATTTGCCTACTTGTGATTGATCTGGCCACAGAATGTTCAATCTGCTCCCCTCCACTTCTAAAACTCTTAAGTTTTGCATCGGTATCCATTCTGGCAGGAAAGAGAAGGAAGATCCATACCAGCGGAGCCATATGAGATGTGGGGACTGCACCCTCCTCAATATGCCTTCTAAATAAACATCTTCGGTTGCAACAAGATGCAAATTCCGAAATTTGAAATTATTGAACAACTGCCCCATTTCTGAACTGATGTTCCGTGACATTTTCGAAGTTATGTACCCATCACGATAAACGCAGGAACTAATCATTGTACTAATTCCGCGAACTTCCATCATTGCCTGTTAATCGATGAAAAGTTTACAGTAAACTGATCTATCTTTCTCTTGAGTATAGAAATTTCAAATATTGAAATTTAATGAAACAGAAGTCAAAGGTCTGAATGATTGAAGCACTTACAGATGACGAGTGCTCCAACAAATCATTAATGCTGTTGGTCGTCGGATTCCACAGACGACGGGGCAGGCATCCTTCCTCCGCAATATTTCTTGCACAATCTCTAATGTGATCATGCATTCCTATTTTATTTCCACTGTCCACCTCCAACAGGCACTTGTTCTCTAGATTTCGAAGCCCCACCAAACCCCATATTCTTATTGCCCTATCTCTGTCATCTCCTATGAAAAAACAAGCAATATCCAAGAATATTGGTTGATCCTCCTTACTCAGTGAGTCATAACTGATTCTAAGTCTCTCATGTATCTCGCTGGGTAGTGTCCGGTGAACTCGATCCAATTGCTCCTCCCAGTAAAGTTCGTCATTTTCTCCACAGAGGAGCGCCCCGATCACTTTCAATGATAATGGCAATCCATCGCAGGCTGTTACAAACCGATCTACCAGATCTGCAAATTCTGGTGGGGGAAGTGGCTGATAGAAGGCATAGGAGCAGAAGAGCTCTCTGGAGTGTGGTGTATTTAGCCCCTTTAGATGATAAATGGATGACTCTAACACTCCGGAGCTTTTGAGGACATGCTTGTCACGAGAGGTAACCAAAATCAAGCTTTTGGGGTCAAGGATATCCTTAATTGGCAAAAGCATTTCCAGCTGATGGGCATTATCTACATCGTCTAAAATTATAAGAGCGTGACAAGATGAGAGATTCCGTTTCAGTATCCCTATACCTTCGTCGGGACTCTCAATTTCGATATGTGTGTGTTTCAAGTCTCTAACGAGCTTACTCTGCAAATAATTTAGAGACATTCTAGTTGACGTTTCCCTAACTTCAAATAAAAAAGAAGTTTCATTGTAATATGATCTCTTACGGTTGTAGAATTCTTTGACCAGTGTTGTTTTTCCGACTCCACCAACGCCCACAATCCCAACAACCTTGGCCTCAAGAAGCTCCTCTTCCTTCTTCTGCTGCTGCCATAGGACTGTACTTTCAAAATTTTCTAATTTTTCAGGCAAACCAGTTGGATATTTTGCAACATACAACGGTATTTTGGGAACGTTTTTTAACACACATTGCACGACCTTATTCAGAAGCTCGTCTTCATCCCTGAAAATTCAATCAAAGAAAAAACAAGCAGTGAGATAAGCCTTACGTAAGTTATGATGACCCTATCAGTCCAACAAATTCAAATTGAAAACTAAGAGATCCTCACCCATTGCAAGCCTCCAGCTCAAAACCACTTATATCCGCAGAATGAGAAAGAGCGTTTCTCCAATTCTGAATAATATTGAAATCATAGCGTGGCTTCTTTTCACCGGTTTGAGAGTCAGATGTTGTCTTCTGTTGGTGGCGGCGCAGGGCTTCAGCGTATGCGCCGTCTTTCATTGTCCATCTGAGATCGGAAGGCTTTACTTTGTAAAACACGGGAAGAATTGTAGCCCTCGACTTCACCATGAGAACTAGCTCATCCAGACACCATTTCGATTCCGCATAACTCGGGGAAAAAATGGCAATATGCACAGAGGCGACTTGAATAGCGGCTTCTATTTGACATGTAATCTCGTGTCCTGGAAGCAATTCAGGCTTGTCTAGAAAGACGCGCAATCCATAGTCAACAAGTCGACGGTAGAGATGGCAGGCGAAAGTCGTCTTCACATCCGGCCCCCGATGATTTATAAAGACATCGTAATGGGGATGAGAAGTCGATGCAGTAGAGGAAGAAGCCATTAGATGATTAACCTAACTTGATGCGGTAGGGGGGTGATCAATTAAATTAAATTGGTAGAACTCCAAGCAACCATGTATCATAGATAACAAAGGCAAAATCAAAATCACTGAATATACTACTGAATTAGGTTTTAAAAGTATAACAATTCTGTATTATATTCTGAAAAACTCCAACTCCAGACAACACTGAAACTCGCAAATAAAAATGTGGCTTTTAACATGCGATCTAGTGTGTACCTGAACAATGGGATGGGTGTATAATCAACCATCATAAAAACACGGGTCATTATTACAAGGTCAAGTATCACTCCATTCAAAGTCATTTTGTCCAAAACGAAAAAGTTAAACAAGTGGCTATTGAGCGGTGGTTAAAGTCATTAACTTGTTGAAAATTGGATCGAATTTCGAGGATTGTTATGAATTTGGATCGAATGGATCGAATTTCATGGATGGTTAGGAATTTTATGAATTTTAAGTAGAAAGGTATCAGATTTATGGAGAAAAGAACTAGTGACCAAAAAAATAAAAAAGGTAGTTATGCTGTGTCAGATTTATGGAGGAGGAAAATGTGTATGTTGCTTTTGAAATATCTAATTTTTAGAGTGGACACTCCACTTATTAATAGGGACACTTCGAAAATAACATATATATTGGTATAATGACTAATTGTAGAAACCGACACCCTAAAAACTAGAATAATTAAATTTATGTAATTTTTCAAAATAAAATTGAATCATTTTTGAAAGCCCTTTATCATTGATGAAAAGTTTTAGTTGTTGCAACTTGCTATACACAAATTTAATTTAAGTGGTGGTTAAAGTCATTAACTTATTGAAAAGTGGATCTAATTTGAAAGATTCTTATGAAATTTAACTTGAAGGTTATGTATTCATTCAATTCTTCAAAATAAGTTTAGATTATTTTTTTACTATATTTAGTAATTGATGTAATTGATGAGATAATTGATGGAAAGTTTTAGTGATCACCATACTCAAGTTTTAGGGATAGGAAAGTCATTAATTTATTTAAAACTACATCGATTTAAAAAAAATTAACTACTTTGGGAAGGATATATAGTTGATCCGATTCTATGAAATAAAATTTCTAGACAGTTTCATAAAGTTTTATTAAATTTTTTTTTTTTAAAATTTAGAAATCATTTTCGTATTTATTTAAAACTACATCGATTTAAAAAAAATTAACTACTTTGGGAAGGATATATAGTTGATCCGATTCTATAAAATAAAATTTCTAGACAGTTTCATAAAGTTTTATTAAATTTTTTTTTTTTAAATTTAGAAATCATTTTCGTATTTTTTTTTTTGGTGATAGGTCAAAAAGTCATATGTAATTAAATCAGATGTGACATTTTTTTCAAAATAAATAATATTTAAATTAAATTAAATTAAAAAATACTTAAAATTACACACGTATCAAATTGAGACAATGGTAAATCCCGAAAAAAATCTTACAAATATCAAATTGGTACGGGGGTAAATCCCGAAATATTTGATACCGTAGATGTATTAAATTAGATTTTTTGCTAAAGAGATGGTTTTATTTTTATTATACAAATTGGTTCGGTGCTAACCGTGTGGTTTACTTAGAATTTAAAAAGTTGTATAAAAAATTATATTAAATTAGATCTTTTGTGAAAGAGACGTTAAATGCCATTAAATTAGATCTTCGACCAACCTGAAGGCGAAGAAACGTTGACCAGTCAACAGACTGTTAAGTGACAGAGGATTTGTCGTCGAAGAGCCCTCCCTCGATCGGCAAAGGAAGTTGAATATCTAGCCGATTTGTTTGGGAATAGGTTAACTGGGGAGCAAATAAATTTGATTTTCAGATAAAAAAAATAACTTGAATTTGATGTTTTATGCATTTCATAATCTTATTTTAGAGTTTTTATCAGTTTTAACCCAATCCAGATACTTAGAAAATCAATCATTTAGATTGATTAAAAATTTAAAAGCAATTCTCCAAAAAACCTACAATAAAGATAACTCGAAAGAGAAGATTACTCCCAAGTTAGCTCACTCCATTTTTTTTTGTTGAGGGAAGATTCTAGTGCGAGATCTACTTTATCGCGGTGAAGAAATAAAGAGATCGCTGAAATATCTAATCATTTTCGAGCAAGGTGCAAATTGACTTGGAAATAATGGAGAAAGCCCCAGTTGTAAGCACCAGTTGTAAGCACTAGTTATAAGCTTCAGTTGTGAGAGTCAGTTGTAGGAGTGTTAAGAGTCAGTTCTTAGTTAAGAGTCTAGTTGTCTTTGGTTTGCATGTAACCGACTCGGTCGAGTTTTTTCCTATATAAGGATGTAATCCGTCTTCATTGAATAATACAGAAGTGAGCATAGCCTCACCGTGTGTTTGTTTCGCATATTTTATCTTGGTATCAGAGCCATGGGGAGACAGCGTGGACAACGTGAGGTGCGGAAACGTATGAGATTTCCGCAGGGTAATACAAGCGTGAGGTGCAGAATAAGGTAATTGTTTATTTTTTGCAGCATGAGTATTTTTACTGCGTGAATAAGGTTAAAGTGTCGATTTGGTGCAAGATTTACTGTGTGAATAAGTTTATAGCGTGATTTTTGGAACAAATCGTAAAGACTGTTGCATGAGTTTTTGAACGTGAAGTTTGCATATAGTTTGCATGCACTGGCAGAAGTCCGATCCATTCTCAAAAGAATTTGCATGCGCTTTGCATGCTTATAGTTTGCATGCTTGGAGTTGAAGGAAGAGCAAATAGTGAATTTTTAAATGAGTACTCTGAGTTCTTAAGAAATTTAATAATTATAAGGTGGATAATTACAAGTGGATATTTTTGAGTTACAAACTCTTTATTAAAGTGGATATGTGTACATGGCACAATTTCTTATGCATATTTTTAAGTTTCTTATTAAAAAGGTGAATACTTTTTATTAAGAGAAGCGTGAAGTGAAGAGTGTGTTATTCATTAAGGTGAATATTAAGGTGCATGCATAACTTAAAGGTTGATATATGCATGTGAGGTGGTGTTATGATTTGAAGGTGGATGCATGCATGATTTAAGCTGAGAACAGAGATAGATTTGGAACAGTGGATCCGAAAGCAGAGCGACGGACTGCTCAGCGTTCGACAAAAAGTTGCATATCTTTGGTGATTCACTTGCAGAGACTAACTTGCAGAGATGGCAAATCCTCTAGTGGAGACCTACCTCAACGAAGCCAACAAGCTAGATGGCTCGAATTTCATTAACTGGAAATTCAAGATGCAGACGCTCATGGAGGGCTATGGTGTCTGGAACATTGCGAAGGGAACTGAACTGAAACCTGATGCGGCTGCAGGTGCGATAGTAGCACAGATCCAAGATTGGGAGAAGCGCGAAAACAATGCAAAGGTATTGTTGCGCATGTCAGTTAAAGATAGCATAATTCCACATATTAGAGACGCTACAACTTCTGCTGCAACATGGACAGCTCTTAAAGCATTATATGAAACTAGCAACACAAATCGCATTTTGTTTCTGAAAACTAAATTGTTAGGCATTAGGATGGATGGAAATGAATCTGTTAGTTCATTTTTGGGTCGCATTAAAGAGATGAAAGACAAGCTAGTAAATATAGGGGAAACTATTTCCAACACTGATCTAGTGACTATTACCTTAAATGGTATGCTAGAAGATTATCATATGTTCATAACAGGTCTCGCAGCAAGGGAGAAACCTCCTACGTTTGAAGAACTAACAAGCATTTTGCTACAAGAGGAAGAGAGGCACGGGAATCTAAAGCCTCATAGTAAAGATTTGGCAGTGTGGTCAAATAATAGATCCGCGAGAGGGAGATCAGGAGTAAGAGGCAGAGGAGGCAGTGCATGGCAGAGAGGCGGTTCATGGCAGAGAGACAGTTCATCGCAGAGAAGACAATCTTCAAATCAAGGTATGCAATCTGACAGGAATGAGTCTAAGAGTTGTTTTTATTGTGGTCGACCTGGACATATGGTTAAAAATTTTCATAAGAAGAAAAGTGATGAGGCTAGGAATAAACCTAAAACACATTCAGGTCATTATGCAAAAAAATCTTCAAATCAAGATCTCAGATTATTTATTGCTAGTGATGATATTGATGAACCCCCGAATTTTGACTCACGGGATCTTAGGCTGTTTGTGTCTAACGCTGCTTTATCTGCTGAAACTGATGATTCTAATGCCTGGTTTGTGGATTCTGGAGCATCAGTACATATGACTTGTAATAAAAATTGGTATGTTAATTTTAAAGAAACACAGAATGGTGCCAACATATATCTTGGAGATGACCGCGCTCATCAGATCAAGGGATATGGAGACATTTCTGTGACATTGTCGAATGGTACTGTTCGTCACATTTGCAATGTGATGTATTGATCCAGGTGGATATTGGTGGCCACCCACCTTTTCCAAATGGTTCAAAATGGCTTTCTGGCAATTTTGGCAATTTACTATTTTTAGCGGGTTTTAACTTCCGGGGCCATTTTGAGGGCCCAAATGAAGGTTTTTCGAGATCGAGGTCCTCAATGATAGCCAAAAGCATCATTGAGCCCCCAAAATGAATCTCCTCGACGATACCTTTCCAATGAGCTATCACACGCCTAAAACGGAGATCGTATGCAAAAGTTACAACCCCGGGAAGTTGATGTACTCACTTACCCAATCGGGGCCCACATGACTTTTGACGCTTCATCTCCCAGGGTTAGGTTTTTGGATGTCTAGGGTTTTTGGGATTCCTGCTTATTGTAAAAAGGCCTTCAGAGCCTCATTGTAATCATCTTCTTGCGAATGCGAGTAGCCGTCACATCTCTTCTCAGAGATAAGCTGCCACCATTCTAGCGAGTCTTTAACTCTGTATTTTTACAGTGTCTGTACATTTCTTTGATTAATAGAAATCATGTATTATTGTATATCTATGTTTATGGTTGCATCTCTGATACATTTCTGTTATATTATTGAATATCTGCAATATCTTTGTGCATTTCTTTATTCTATCTCCGCTCTCATTTTGTGCCGAAAATAATCCGGATCAGTGGTATCAGAGCAGGCTGCTCTTGATCGTTTTTTTCAGTGCATGTCCCCGACGAGGTCCGAGTATAACAAGTTGGGTCTTGAGCTTGTCTCTCTTGAGGACAATCGCTCTCGCACACCCAAGAAACCCTCAATGGTGGAAGAAAAGAAAAATGATGGAACAAACGATCTTATCAGTCTGTTGCTTGAGCAAGCTCTCACGCGACAGAGGGACGAAATGATGGAGAATTTTTCCCACATCCTTCAACGCCTACCGATAGCATCAGGCACATCTTCATCAAGCAGCCACTTTGGAGGCACCTCGCCTTACAAGGTACAGGTTAATTTTGACATTCCCGTATTTGAAGGTCAAATAGATGCAGATGCCCTAGATAAATGGTTAAATCTGCTAGAAGGTTATTTCTCTGTTCATAATTTTTTCGACAAGGAAAAGATCACCTTCGCATTCCTTAAGGCTCTCCCCCATGTCAAACATTGGTGG
>ML794368.1:13404-30838 GCA_009831015.1 Picea engelmannii
TGTAGTTCCAGAGGGCGTAGTTCCAAAGGTCATAGTTCCAGAGGGCGTAGTTCCAAAGGTCATAGTTCCAAAGAGCGTAGTTCCAAAGGGCATAGTTCCACTGGTCATAGTTCTAGAGGGCGTAGTCCTAGAGGGCGTAGTTCCAGAGGTCATAGTTCTAGAGGTCATAGTTCCAGAGGGTATAGTTCCACAGGTCATAGTTGTAGAGGGCATAGTTCCAGAGGGCGTAGTTCCAAAGGTCATAGTTCCATAGGCGTAGTTCCATAGGGCGTAGTTCCACAGGTCATAGTTCTAGAGGGTGTAGTTCGAGAGGTCATAGTTCCAAGGGCATACTTCCAGAGAGCGTAGTTCCACAAGTCATAGTTCCAAAGGGCATAGTTCTAGAGATCATAGTTCCAGGGGAGTACTTCCAGAGGGTGTAGTTCCACATGTCATAGTTCGAGAGGGCGTAGTTCCAGAGGGCGTAGCTCCATAGGTCATAGTTCAAGAGGGTGTAGTTCGAGAGGGCATAGGTCCAGAGGGCGTAGTTCCATAGGTCGTAGTTCTAGAGGGCGTAGTTCCACAGGTCATAGTTCTAGAGGGCGTAGTTCCATAGGGCGTAGTTCCAGAGGTCATAGTTCCAGAGGCATAGTTCTGGAGGGAGTAGTTCTAGAGGGCGTAGTTCCACAAGTCATAGTTCTAGAGGTCATAGTTCCATAGGGCGTAGTTCCATAGGTCGTAGTTCCACAGGTCATAGTTCTAGAGGGCGTAGTTCCAGAGGTCATAGTTCCAGAGGGATTAGTTCCAAAGGGTGCAGTTCCATAGGGTGTAGTTCAAGAGGTCATAGTTCCAGAGGGCGTAGTTCCAAAGGTCATAGTTCCAAAGGGCATAGTTCCAGAGGGCGTAGTTCTACAGGTCATAGTTCTATAGGACGTAGTTCCAGAGGGCGTAGTTCCACAGGTCATAGTTCCAAAGGGTGTAGTTCTAGAGAGCGTAGTTCCATAGTGCATAGTTCCACAGGTCATAGTTCTGGAGGGCGTAATTCTAGAGGGTGTAGTTCCAGAGGTCATAGTTCTAGAGGCGTAGTTTCAGAGGGCGTAGTTCCACAGGTCATAGTTCCAGAGGGAGTAGTTCCATAGGTCACAGTTCCAGTGGCATACTTCCAGAGGGCATAGTTCCACAAGTCATAGTTCCAAAGGGCATAGTTCCACAGGTCATAGTTCCAGGGGCGTACTTCTAGAGGGTGTAGTTCCACAGGTCATAGTTCCAGAGGGCGTAGTTCCACAGGTCATAGTTCTAGAGGGCGTAGTTCCAGAGGGCGTTGTTCTAGAGGGCATAGTTCCACAGGTCATAGTTCCATAGGGCATAGTTCAAGAGGGTGTAGCTCCACAGGTCATAGTTCTAGAGGGCGTAGTTCCAGAGGGCGTAGTTCCAAAGGCGTAGTTCCAGAGGGCGTAGTTCTATAGGGCGTAGTTCCACAAGTCATAGTTCCAAAGGTCATAGTTCTAGAGGCCCTCAGGAACTATGCCCTTTGGAACTATCATCTGTGGACCTACTCCCTCTGGAACTACGCCCTATGGAACTATGCCCTCTGGAACTATGCCCTTTGGAACTATGACCTGTGGAATTATGACTTGTGGAACTATGCCTCTAGAACTATGACCTTTGGAACTACACCCTTTGGAACTATGACCTCTTACTCTCATTAAAAAAAACATTTCCATATGTACGATCATCCAATTGACGACCTCAGTTTGGCCATCTGTCTGGGGGTGGAAGGCAGTGGATTTGGTGAGCTTGGTATCCAACAGTGACCAGAGGCTCAACGAGAATGTGCTGAGGAATCGACTGTCCCGATCTGAGACAATGGTTTGTGGGATCCCAAAGTGTACCCAGACGCGTTCAAAGAAGAGCTTGGTAATGGCTTTTACGATGATGTTCTTCTTGCAGGCGGCCATAATCTCCATCCTGGAAAAGCGATCAACAACCACAAAAACACAGTCATTGCCCCTCTTGGTGGACGAGAGGGACGACATGTAGTCCATTGAGATGGATTCCCATGGTTTTTTAGGAGTAGGAAGAGGGGTGTACAAGCCCTGTTTCTTAGTGGTCGATTTGGCAATAGCGCAGGCGGTGCAGGACCTAATATACTTACTGACATCGTGTCGAAGTTTCGGCCAGTAGAAATGTTTCTGCAACACTGCCACTATCTTTTCGATGCCAAAGTGTCCTGCCACCCAACTGTAGTGATCTTCCCAAATCAGCTTCGCACGCTCGCTTGATGGAATGCAGAGATGGCTCAGACGAAACAACAACCCATCCTGAAGATGGAAATTAATGACCACTGAGTTTGTTCCCAACATTTGGTAGGTGGTGGAGAAGTTAGGGTCTGTCTCATAGAGGTGGGGCCATCTGGAGGTCTCATGGCCGCAAGAGTCTAGCACCGTGGTGAGTGCCGCGACTGGAGGTCGGCTGAGGAAATCAACAAATCAGTTGGTACCTTTTGTTTTATACTTGATGTTGAGGTGGAACTGTTGTAAGTATGTGGACCGCTTCTGATGGAGGTCATTCTGCAATTTGCCTTGGGTCTGAATGAATTGTAGTGTCTTGTGATCAGTGTGGATGACGGTTTCCTTCCCCAGAATGTAGTGTCTCCATTGGCGATAGGATTTCACAATGGAGTACATTTCTTTGTCGTAAGTAGGGTACTTACGAAAAACATCTGATAGTGTCTCATTATGATACGCCATGGGGTGGTCGTGTTGAGTGAGAACGACGCCCACAACATAGTATGAAGCATCTGTCTCGATCTCAAAGAGATGTTGCAGGTACGGTAATGAAATTACTGGGGATGAGCACAAACCTTGCTTCAAGTCATCGAAGGCTTGTTGTTGGGATAGGCGCCACACAAAGTTTTCCTTATCGCCACCCCTGGTTACCTGGCTGAGGGCCCATGCGATATGAGAGAATTGCAACATGAACCTACGATAGAAATTAGCGAGGCCCAAGAAGATCCGAAGCTCAGCCAGTGTGGTTGGGGATGGCCATTCACGGATGACCTGGAAGTAAATGCACATATACAGAAGACAAAATGTGCACATACAGAAGAGATCTTTCGTATATGCGTGTATTTACGGAAGGAAAAAATGTGCATTTACAGAAGCCAAAATGCGCATATACGAAAAAGAGCTTCCATATATGCACATTTTGGCTTCTGTAAATCTCTCTTCTGTATATGCGCATTTTGGATTCAACAATCAAATATTCATTAAATAAAATCCATCCTCTACTTACAAATGGATGCTCAACTCTATTACAATAACCAACTTAAACAATGACAATAAAAATCTGATCCCTGCTTACAACAATTATATTATATTTAGAGTCTTCTTCAATATCGATATGCACAAAGAGAAACTGACTCAATATTTTGCATAGCGGTGATCTTGGACCCACTCCCTTCAAAATATATGTGAGATTATATTTATCAACCAAATATTTGATGTTTAAACCGAGACTCATCAAATATGGGTCTTACATTCCGTTTCTTCCAAACTTGTGCACATCCTGAAATCTATGCAAATTTCAGTTGAAGAATTAGCAATAAATCCTCAACCTTTCCTTTGTTTGGAAAAGTGCCTGTCAAAGACCTAATTTTCCATGCTAGGAACAAAACCCATGTTCCATATTCTTCTTTATTTGCACGAAAACTGAGGCCAAAATTGAATGTCTAGAACTTTTATTAATTTTAGTTGAATTATTCCCCTTGAGTTGGAGGTCCACATGTGCGAGTTGGGTGAATTACAACCCACATGCGTGCATGGTGACGTCACTACATAGAAAACCCACGTTCCCAAATTTTCCTAGAAATGCACAAATATGCCAAATAAAGACGGGTACCAGAATGGCACTGTTAGTGCAGAAATGTTGAACTGCAATAATGGTACAAGAATATTGATCATGCCAGTAACAACCAGAATTTACGAACCGTCTTTGAGAAACCATGATATAATCATCATTTAATCACTAAAAACACAGAAAACGATGTATTAAACATAATATATGTATACTTGTGAATGACGACAAATAATGACGGTTTATGGTGTAATGAGACGTATATTATTGACGAAATGCGGGAAAAGGTGTAATGATGAATGTATTTGTACGGCGGAAAATGTGGAAAAACTGGAGCCCAACATGATGATTCAACATAAGTATATATAACCATGGAATATTAGATAAGGAAGGAGTCTAGGACCCACAAATAATGTGTCATTTTTTCAAAGACTATCTTTTTTGCTTTCCCTTTGGTGAGGAATTGGCTTGTTTTGAATGTTGACAATGGGGGAAGAGTTAGAAGTGGAACTAACCCAGGGGTAAGCTTTAGAGAGGCTGACATGTTACCCTTGGGATCGATTATTACCTTCTAGAGTCATGGAATTTACAATTTAGGTTAGGTTGTTGATACCATAAATTCGTCAATATGGAAAGAAGAATGAATGGATGGCGAGAAGATAGAAATTAAATAGGAAGAGAATAAACAGTGGAATAGATATTTTGATCAATTAAAAAAAAGCCATATAATAATTACTGAAGAGGAGAATTTACTTGTCTAATCATTATTAAATCCTGCTTAGGGGGGTTATACACTAAGATTGGGGTAAAAAGATATGTTTTGGAATGATTATATAGATGAAGAAGAATGGTGGTGGAAGGTTTTATGGATGATGACAACCAACTAAGATGTAAATGCGGCTAATGATGAGAAATAAACATTTAACCTTAGAAGTGCTACAAAGAAGGAAAAGAAAGGTACCTAGTTGGTATACTCTATGTAAATAGGCATTGGAAATTATAAATCCTCTTCTAATTCACTATCCCTATGCCGGAATGGTGTCGAAATAAATGGAAGTGTTAACTAGTTATAGGGGAGGATGGCAAGGTTTCACTGTAAATAAATGTTTGAGGAATTAGGTCGTTGTTAAAAATCCAAGTTCCTTCTAAAATCTTCCTTTACTGATAGGTTGGGGTATATTCTAGCAAAAAATGTGGATATATTGAAAACTAGTTTTTTCCCACCATTTTAAGGCACTTCATGAATCAAATCCATTTTTCAAGAATAAAAATACTTCCAAAGGCCCAAAAACTAGGCATTTTCGCCTCTCTTTTTTTTCCTTGAAAGTTGGATATGTGACTTAATATGTTGTTACTATTATTGTGTATTTAAATATTGTTGATGCAAAGTTTGATAATCCGTTTAAGCATAGATGGGATATGTTTTCTTTGTCTAGACTCATAAGTCATGTGAATTAATGAAGGATTATATACCTTTGGGACTCTATAATGGCAATATCGTACAACCATGTCAGTTAAAGTATATGATAAAGTTAAGTGTTTTTCTCTTTCTATTTATGTTGGTTGATATTAAGCTATAGCATGGTTACACATGGGTAAAAGGCCTTTAATAGTTAATTGATGATTAAAAATTGAGTATATTTTTTTAATTATTGTATATTTGTTTTTAAATAATTTATGTCACTTTTATTCTATAATTAATTATAGAAGCATTATAGAATTGTATAGATTTGAAATTAGTTGAACAATTAGTGATATTAGTTGAACATTTAGTGATAATGTTAGGTTAGTTTTTCCCTTCTTTAAAAGCTAGTGAGTGCTTGTATGCCCCTGAAATTGGGCATGTGTGATCATGGAGCTATATGACGAAGAAAAAATGAGTGAAAGGCCTATATTAGTTACTTGGAAATTGAAAATTGAGACTTTAATATACTTTTGGATATTTCACTTTGAGTAACTTCTATTATTTTCATTTCTATATGGGAAGACTATAAGAGATATGCACTTTTGTATAGATAGCCTTTTGAACACTTTTGATTTGACTAGACTTTTAAGGTTTGTTCATAATATAAGTATGGTTTCTCTTTTTTTAATTAGTTACGATTCTATGCATTTACGATTGGATAAAATGTTGGTATTGATGATTATACACAGACCTACTTTGTTGGATAAAATGTTGGTATTGATGATTATACACAGACCTACTTTGTGTTGGTTTTGTTTGATTTTATGTTTAGGCTATAATTCTCTCTCATGAGCAACTTTTGGATAAAAAAWTGGTATTGATGGTTATATATAAATAAACTTTGTGTTGGTTTTGTTTGATTTTATGTTTAGATTGCATCTAGTGTTAGATAAAAAGTTGGTATCGATAGCTATATAGAGATAAACCTTGTGCTGTTTTTTATTTTATTTTATGTTTAAGATGTAACTCTCATGAGCAACTTTTGGATAAAAAGTTGGTATTGATGGATATATAGATATACTTTATATGGTTTTGTTTGATTTTATGTTTACGTTGTAACTTTCATGAGCAACTTTTTGCTTATAATAAAGTTTGGGACTTTGAATATTTTTATAAGTGTTTGTATGCTTTTAGGAATGTAGAATGTTTTTTGATAAAGTAGGGTGATATTATATAACCATCATAATGAATGTTGTAAAACTTTTTACTAGTGTTTATATACCGGTTAGAAATGTAGGAAAATTGTGATCGGGAAGGCTAATATTATATAGCCATCATAATAAATATTGTGCAAATAGATCTAATAATAATAACTTAAAAATAGAATATTAAGATAATATTATTATAATATTAATAATATCGGTTGTGAGAATGAGTGCAATTGTGTCCCCTTTGTGATTTGAGTCTAAAGTATCATGTCCATTGAATCCAAAGGCCAATCTCGCCATGGCAATAACTAGAAATTGGAAAGATCTCATAGATTTCTCGATAAAATTTCTAGAGGTGCCCATGGGGTCTTCAAGCTTTCACTCCAAGAGGGTTAGGTGGAGATTTTTGAAAGACATGGTGTACACTTTCTGTAATAAAGAAAGAAATAAAAAATCATTTGACTTGTTAAAAGTGATGTGCTATTTTTCCCATGCAATATCTATACTTTTCAACGTTTACATGGTAAGGAGTGTTGTGAACAGAATCTGGATTGGTTTCCAGATAATTAAATTTGAACAAAAATTAATAAAAGGTTATTTGTACTCTTTTCATTTTTACTGAATATACAATGGTTTTTTGTTTTTCAAGGTGAAAACTGCTTCCGATAAGTACAAAAATGCAAACAACATTCATACAGAATAGTAGATCTTCTGAGTGTTCTTCACGTTGAAAAATAGCAGGTTTTATTTATAAGCTATGGTGATTGAAAGCTGTACTTTTTTATGAATCAAAGCAAAAGTATAATACAAAGAAGGGGCTTAGAATTTTTAGAACGCTATCCTGAGGATAAACTTTCCATGGAAGAATCGCTGCCAGGGGTTAGTAATCTCGAATTAGAGGCGAATCCTTTCACTATGGCAAACTGAAAACCCCCATGCAGAGGGAGATCTGGAACCTCCTTTTCTCCTTCCAGCATCTGCACTACCTCTCTCATCGAAGGTCTGCTATGGGAATCCTCCTGGATGCAGATAAAACTAATCTTCAATACTCTGATAGCTTCGTCTCTATCGAAATCATCGTCACCTGCAAGTCTCAAATCGATCACCTCCGACTCTTTGCCAACAACAGTGATGGAGAGCGCCCAAGCAGGGAGGTAACACTTATCGGATTCAACGCCCTTACCATAGTTCTTGTGCCCTGCAATAATATCGAGAACAACCATTCTGAAGCTATAGATATCACTCTTCTCAGTGATTGAGCATTCCAGAAGCCACTCCAGGGCGAGGTAGCCTAGAGTGCCTCTCATCGTGGTCACCACGCGACTCTCCTTGCGGTTAATGAGCGTCGCCATGCCAAAATCGGATACCTTGGCCACAAAATTCTCGTCGAGAAGGATGTTTTGAGGCTTCACATCCAAATGAATGATCTTAAACCGACATTCCTAATGTAAGTAGGCAAGGCCGCGAGCGGTACCCAATACAATATTGAATCTAATCGGCCAAGTAAGGAAGCTTGTCTTACTTTCATCGAAGAGCCATCGGTCTAAGGAGCCGTTGGGCATGTGGTGTTGCCATGTTACCGAGACGAGCCGATCGCGCAGCCGCAACATTTCCTACCCTTTTCCACGCCCCATTCCGTGTAGTGTTGTTGCTACTTGTGTTGTCCCTCGTCCCTCCTCCTTTCAAACGCTGCTATGAAAAACGAGCGGATAAATTCAAATTTCAATAAGATGTCACTTCGCAACGCTATCCATGATATAGATGAGCTATGGTATGACATGAAAAATGAATGACCATGCAGCAGCCCCTCCCAACCATTGGGATGCTGCATGGTGGATAGCCTTAGCCGTACGCTAACTATGCAACCTTTTGGGTTTGAAGATCGTTATAAGTTCTATCTCCGGCAAACCCAAAAACCCCTCTCCCAAGTCTCCGTTCCTATTATGGTGGCTCCGTTCCCCAAACGACGTCTCCACCTCCGTCAGCTATCAGGTTGACATGGACGTTGGTACATCCAACCCCTTTATTCCGCAGGTACCTGAACTATTCTGCACCCACTTTAAGTTTTCTATTTGCCTGTTTTAATGCCGCAGGTACCTGAACCATTCCGCACCCAGTTCAAATTTTCAATTTTCCTCCCATGCCCGCTTTCGTCTCCAATCACCCATTTCAAATTTTCGTGTTGCCGCCCATGGCCGCTTTCATCCCCATTCCATGGATGGATTCCTGTAATTCTACGGTGTGAACTTCGCTTGAAACTTGCAAAGGGCCATTTCGCAATGAGAGAGGTATTAAAGTGAGACTGCATGGTGTAAGGGGATGGCACGCTGTCCCAAGCTCATCAGGTGGTGGACTTAACCTGTAACATTGAATGAAATTTATTCATGGCCATAGTCATTATTTATAGTTGTTTTTTTCATTGCAAAGAAAATAATGATCATTCCAGTAGATCTAAAGTGGTGATGTTGATGACCTGGGAGTAACCTTCAATAATTTCTTTTTGTTTACAGATTCGACGAGTATATACAGGCATTTCAGAAGCGATATGCTTGTTACAGAGGCTAACTATTAAACGCAATGCAAGACTGAGAACTCCCAGTATTATGGATTTAAAATGGTTTCAGGTATGTGAACAGAGTATTGTATTCCGTGTTTATGATAACAATTTTACTTGGAGTATTGTATTAAAAAATGTTCAGATTTACTCACTCTGTCTTCATGAAAGTTCAGATTTTATTAAAAAATGTCAACAATAATATGAGTATACTTAAACAAAGGCCAACAATAATTAGTCTGCTGCTGAGCATTCAATAGTTTACACTAAGTGAAACCGTTGTAATTAATTAAATTTGCCGAACTAAAACGTTTACACTAACTAACTGCATTGCAGCGCAATTTTTTCTTTTTTGACTTTATAGCATCCTTCGTAGGTGACCACTGAGTTCTATTCGATTCTAGAACTTTCATAGTGCTTAATATTTTGGTTACACTGATGATGACATAGACATAACACCGTCAATTTTATTTATAGATTGGAGAATATTCATTTCTGATTAATGCAGATGTTGATTTCTGATCCATAATATTATTAAATAATATTATTAAAGGAATATATATTTATTAATAAATAATATTAAAATAAATATATAGAATAATATTAAAATGAATATATACTGATTAATTCGAATGGTTGTAGTTTAAAAGTTTTTTTTTTTTTTTGGTTTTTGGTTAATGTTGTTTGTTTGATTTTGCCAGAAATTTGGCGATGAATGGTTGGATCTGTAGATTTGAGTAGCTAAGTTTATATAATCCGAGTGTCTTAGTGAGTTTTCAACATGCTAAATCCATTTATGCATTCAGAAACTCAATTTAAACAACATAAAATAAAGATTTTGTCCAAATTTACATTGCCCTACCAATTCCTAATAAAAAAAAACCAAAAAAATAGAACGTTTAATGTCATCTGATTTTTCAGACTAATCATCGGTATTCACAGCCATGATGACATGTGCAAATGTTAGAGAATTCTAACTAAAATTAAGCTTCATTGCATGCATATTCTTATTCTGCACACAACTTGCGTCTTTTGTATTGTTTTACATCGATCTTCAGGTCTCCCTTTAAGCGATGGCGCAGCTGCTGAAGTACTCCTCCACCCCACTGAAGTCTGGGACAGTCACTGGCATCCAGTGACTTCAACGACAAGCAATGTTCCACACCTTGCAACCCTACTATCTCAGGGCATGCACAAACAAATAGCCTCTGAAGCTTTGTGAGCTGCCCCAACCCTAATACGCTCTTGAGCTTCCTGCATTCTGAGGCATTCAGGTACTCCAATAACCTGCAATGTTCCACACCTGGTAACCCTACTATCTCATGGCATCCACTAACAAATAGCATTCGAAGCTTTGTGAGCTGCCGCAACCCTTGTATTCTCTTGAGCTTCTTACATTCACTAACATCCAACCTCTCCAAAGATATCAAGGTTTCCAGACTAGCTAGCTCCTCTACTTGGGCACAGGAGATGATGTCGAGACTTACAAGTTTTGCCACACCACAAAGCTCTCCTATTTGCCTCAAATCCTCACACTCAATGACGGAAAGCTTTTGAAGGTTTGGGCAAACGCCTTCCTCGAAGGCTACTTCCGATATCTTTGTGCGACGAAACTCTAACCGCTTGACCCCAAACATGCATTGCTCAGTGGAGGAGTGCAATTTATTGAACTCTCTTCTCCTTTCCGCTTCTACTTCAACTGTTTTAAATGGGTACTCCCGCAACGGACAATCCCATACTTTTAATATTTCGAGACTGTTCGACTTCAAAAGATCTTGTGATAAGAAGTCTATACCACATCTCTCGAACTTCTACTGTGTCAATTGAGTCAACTGTCCCAAGTGATCGGGCACCCATTTCAATTTCGGCGAATCACTGATCGAGAAATGCTTCAAGCTATGGAGGTATCCGAGCGAGGGTGGCAGCACTTCCAACGAATGGTCACCTATTTCCAGAACTTCCAAATTGCACAGGTCCCCAATACAGCTGGGCAATTCTTTTAGGTCGGTCCATGCCAAAAATAAATTTTCCAAGGACCGTTGAAGTGGGACTTGGGGAGGTAATTCTTTTACATTGCTACACCTTCGAAGATCCAAATATTCCAGCGTGGTAATATTTCCGAGTGTTCCATTGGAGAGGCTCAATTTGCGGCAACCTTTTAAACATAAATGTTTGAGTCGACTTAAATTCCCAAAGGAATCCGGAAGCATTTGCAAAGCGGAAGCACGTTCAAAAGATAGGTATTCGAGTCGATCTAAATTCCCAAAAGAATTTGGAAGCTTCTGCAAACTGGAAGAACCGTCTAAGGATAGATGTTTGAGTCGAACTAAATTCCCAAAAGAATCAGGAAGAATCTGCAAAGCGGAAGCACCTCCCAACTCGATGTGCTGGAGATGTCTTAGATCTCCGAAGGAAGCGGGCAGCGACATCATTCTTGAGAATGATTTTCAGACCAAGTATTTCAAAGAGCGCATGTGACAAAACTCTTCGGGCAAAGTTTCCAGTGTGGGTGCTCCAAATGGATGGATGGATATCCATTCGAGGTGCTTCAACAGCCCTATGGACTTTGGAAACTGTGAAAGGGGAGCCCGAATATTTAATTCTCGCAACTGGAGAGGCCCCTGCAATGTCGACGTTTCAACTATCAGAAATATACATATATGTGACTATTGTTTTCTACAAAATAAATTAAACAAATAACAAATAAACGCACAAATATTTGCCTACTTGTGATTGATCTGGCCACAGAATGTTCAATCTGCTCCCCTCCACTTCTAAAACTCTTAAGTTTTGCATCGGTATCCATTCTGGCAGGAAAGAGAAGGAAGATCCATACCAGCGGAGCCATATGAGATGTGGGGACTGCACCCTCCTCAATATGCCTTCTAAATAAACATCTTCGGTTGCAACAAGATGCAAATTCCGAAATTTGAAATTATTGAACAACTGCCCCATTTCTGAACTGATGTTCCGTGACATTTTCGAAGTTATGTACCCATCACGATAAACGCAGGAACTAATCATTGTACTAATTCCGCGAACTTCCATCATTGCCTGTTAATCGATGAAAAGTTTACAGTAAACTGATCTATCTTTCTCTTGAGTATAGAAATTTCAAATATTGAAATTTAATGAAACAGAAGTCAAAGGTCTGAATGATTGAAGCACTTACAGATGACGAGTGCTCCAACAAATCATTAATGCTGTTGGTCGTCGGATTCCACAGACGACGGGGCAGGCATCCTTCCTCCGCAATATTTCTTGCACAATCTCTAATGTGATCATGCATTCCTATTTTATTTCCACTGTCCACCTCCAACAGGCACTTGTTCTCTAGATTTCGAAGCCCCACCAAACCCCATATTCTTATTGCCCTATCTCTGTCATCTCCTATGAAAAAACAAGCAATATCCAAGAATATTGGTTGATCCTCCTTACTCAGTGAGTCATAACTGATTCTAAGTCTCTCATGTATCTCGCTGGGTAGTGTCCGGTGAACTCGATCCAATTGCTCCTCCCAGTAAAGTTCGTCATTTTCTCCACAGAGGAGCGCCCCGATCACTTTCAATGATAATGGCAATCCATCGCAGGCTGTTACAAACCGATCTACCAGATCTGCAAATTCTGGTGGGGGAAGTGGCTGATAGAAGGCATAGGAGCAGAAGAGCTCTCTGGAGTGTGGTGTATTTAGCCCCTTTAGATGATAAATGGATGACTCTAACACTCCGGAGCTTTTGAGGACATGCTTGTCACGAGAGGTAACCAAAATCAAGCTTTTGGGGTCAAGGATATCCTTAATTGGCAAAAGCATTTCCAGCTGATGGGCATTATCTACATCGTCTAAAATTATAAGAGCGTGACAAGATGAGAGATTCCGTTTCAGTATCCCTATACCTTCGTCGGGACTCTCAATTTCGATATGTGTGTGTTTCAAGTCTCTAACGAGCTTACTCTGCAAATAATTTAGAGACATTCTAGTTGACGTTTCCCTAACTTCAAATAAAAAAGAAGTTTCATTGTAATATGATCTCTTACGGTTGTAGAATTCTTTGACCAGTGTTGTTTTTCCGACTCCACCAACGCCCACAATCCCAACAACCTTGGCCTCAAGAAGCTCCTCTTCCTTCTTCTGCTGCTGCCATAGGACTGTACTTTCAAAATTTTCTAATTTTTCAGGCAAACCAGTTGGATATTTTGCAACATACAACGGTATTTTGGGAACGTTTTTTAACACACATTGCACGACCTTATTCAGAAGCTCGTCTTCATCCCTGAAAATTCAATCAAAGAAAAAACAAGCAGTGAGATAAGCCTTACGTAAGTTATGATGACCCTATCAGTCCAACAAATTCAAATTGAAAACTAAGAGATCCTCACCCATTGCAAGCCTCCAGCTCAAAACCACTTATATCCGCAGAATGAGAAAGAGCGTTTCTCCAATTCTGAATAATATTGAAATCATAGCGTGGCTTCTTTTCACCGGTTTGAGAGTCAGATGTTGTCTTCTGTTGGTGGCGGCGCAGGGCTTCAGCGTATGCGCCGTCTTTCATTGTCCATCTGAGATCGGAAGGCTTTACTTTGTAAAACACGGGAAGAATTGTAGCCCTCGACTTCACCATGAGAACTAGCTCATCCAGACACCATTTCGATTCCGCATAACTCGGGGAAAAAATGGCAATATGCACAGAGGCGACTTGAATAGCGGCTTCTATTTGACATGTAATCTCGTGTCCTGGAAGCAATTCAGGCTTGTCTAGAAAGACGCGCAATCCATAGTCAACAAGTCGACGGTAGAGATGGCAGGCGAAAGTCGTCTTCACATCCGGCCCCCGATGATTTATAAAGACATCGTAATGGGGATGAGAAGTCGATGCAGTAGAGGAAGAAGCCATTAGATGATTAACCTAACTTGATGCGGTAGGGGGGTGATCAATTAAATTAAATTGGTAGAACTCCAAGCAACCATGTATCATAGATAACAAAGGCAAAATCAAAATCACTGAATATACTACTGAATTAGGTTTTAAAAGTATAACAATTCTGTATTATATTCTGAAAAACTCCAACTCCAGACAACACTGAAACTCGCAAATAAAAATGTGGCTTTTAACATGCGATCTAGTGTGTACCTGAACAATGGTATGGGTGTATAATCAACCATCATAAAAACACGGGTCATTATTACAAGGTCAAGTATCACTCCATTCAAAGTCATTTTGTCGAAAACGAAAAAGATAAACAAGTGGCTATTGAGCGGTGGTTAAAGTCATTGACTTGTTGAAGATTGGATCGAATTTCGAGGATTGTTATGAATTTGGATCGAATGGATCGAATTTCAGGGATGGTTAGGAATTTTATGAATTTTAAGTAGAAAGGTATCAGATTTATGCTGTGCCAGATTTATGCTCTGTCAGATTTATGGAGAAAAAAACTAGTGACCAAAAAAATAAGGGTTGCATGGTAACACAGTCTCTGCCTAGTTAGTTGGGAAATACATGTTAAACAATGAAACTTAATATAATTAAATGTACAAGTAATGAATATTTTTTGTCAAAAAATAATAATTGCTGGTTGTTATTTATTCAAAATGTATAATGAACCGTAACTTTAATGGAACTATAATATTCATAAATATAATAAATATAATATAAATATAATAATAAATAATATATTAGATAATAAATATAATAATGTACAATAATAAATACATAGTACAACATTTTATATTTAGATGTGGTGAGTGGTGAAATTCATTGATTATGTAATTAATTCTACATATTGAAAGACGTGAAGAGAGCAATAACACTTCAATTCTATCAACCAATTAAAAATGAGAAGCACAAATATTTTTATCATATTCAAAAATATATATTTGTTTTCCTATGTTAAACATTACATTACATACACGAATTTATGATCAAAAGCAAACTAATGTCACATTAAAAACAAACTCATTGTGTCCAGAGAGAGAAGAAATAAGTTGAAGTAAAGATGCAGACTTGTAGCACTTGAATTCAATTTGAATTTAATAACTAGCTTTAGAGTGTCCAAAGAGAGAGGAAATAAGTTGAAGTAAAGATGCGGACTTGTAGATGAAGAGGTTAAGTGGGTGAATAGGCTTTGTAGGATATGGGTTTGCAAAGTTTTCTACAAGTTATGAACGAATGGACATTAGTCATTACTTTTTTACCTTTTTAGGAATTGTTTTTTTATGATGTATAAATGGACACTAGTCATTACTTTTATTTTTTTAGGATTGTTTTCTTGATGATGTATGTTGGAATTTTGTTGGGTAGTTTTATAAATATATTTTTTATAAAATTAATTAAAAAATAATTTTTTAAAATTGATATTTATTAATAAAATAATTATTGAAATAATGATTATAAAGTTTTTTGAATAAATTAAATGGGACATTGTATTTAAATATAGAATATTTTGTATTATTTTTTATGTTGGAAAAGTTGGGAATCCCTTAGAAATTTTCCTTAAATTTGTGGGAAACCTCATAACTCTTTTTGGATTAAACACACCATAAAGATATTGAACTATCTCCTAGCAAAAGAAACCCACATCTTAACCAATTGAGCTATCAAGAATTGACATTTTTTTAATTTCTAAGTACAAATTTCAAAGTGTATTAAAATCGCAAAACTAAAACCAAACAATTATAATATCAAAATTACTAATTGAACTTGTGCTAATAATTAGATGAATATATTTAATAGAATATGAAACTTTAATATTGATAAAGATTCAACTATAAAATGAGAACAAAATACATATATAAAATTTTAACATTTTTTTAAAATTAAACTTTACATATATAAATTGTGAATATTTTTGGAAATTTGAATCAATGTTATGCTTTGATTGCAAAAAAACTAAATAGTATTAATCTCTTAATATGAAAATGTGATAAAAAAACAATGATATAATTGGTTGACAGTGAGAGCAAATGCTAGCCGACGTTGATTTATTGGGCTTTCATGTTTAGTGTGGGTTAAAAGGCAAGCATACATGCATTTAAAGTTATTAATATCCACAACCACAACTATAAAATGACTATTATTAAGATTTTTTATTTAAATAATTTTTGATATAAGATTTATGTGTAGTTTAGTCTTAGTTTTATACTAATATTTTGCATAAATATAATAAAAAATATTTGTAATAAATTAGGTGTTTGTGATAATTGAATAAAAATATTTTGATTTTAATTTAATAATATCTAAATTCTATACTTATTAATCTAGAGTTCCAACCATTTTTCACAGAATTTAGGATAAAATTGAAATATAGAATTTTACTTTAAAGTTTTCTATGTCCTTTTTAAGGTTTCATTTTCTTGATGTTGAAGCTTCCAAAAAACTTTCAAATTCTCAAAACTAGTCAATTGGAAATTTTTAGTACCCATTCCCAAGTTGTAAAAAACATTAGAATGACTGGAACAAATTTCAAAGATCTTAAAAGACAACTATAATTATTTTATTTAAAATATAGTTGTTAAAATGATTTTCATATTTATATTTAAAGATAAAATAATCTAGATTTAAAAGATAAATATGATAATGATTAACTTCCACTTAAACCAAATTGATCTATTGAATAAAATAATACTAAATTGATGTTTACTAAATGTTAATATTAAATAAAATTAAAAAAAAAAACAAAAACACATTTAAAAAAATAATACTTTTATTTAAATAAAAAAACATATCAAAAAATTAGCCAAAAGTTTTTCTCTTCATCGCTTATAATAGTATGTCTTTATGATAGGATTTTGATGTTGGATGTTTGGGATAAAAAAATATATATATAAATAACTTAAATAATTTATAAAACATTTAGTTATATTAATTTTTTTTGTTAAATTAAAATAAATAATTAAAATATGTTTTATAAGATTGGTTAGATTTATGTGTTTTTTTTTTAAATGGTAAAATTTATTGAGATTTAAGGATTTATTTTATTTTTTCAAAGGTGTCATAATTTAATTTGTATCAAATATTTTTGGATCTTAAATTGTTATCTTATATTTTTATGTTAAAGGAAGATAAATTGTAATTAAAAATAATTTTAAGTCTTACTAGAAAAGATATTTCCAACAATCACTAGTAATAAGTAATCCATATAACCATTAATAAAAGTGCATAATAAAAGTCAAATAATATTTAAAAATACATAACTTTTAACCCATTCATAAAACTTTAATATTAAACCCAATTACAATTTAACCTCCTCCTCTCAAAATAATTATATATATAGCAGAAGAATCTTATTATTAGGGACATACGTATAAGTGGAAACATGTACAGAGCAGCAAAGCATTATCTCTCATGTTTGTACGAAAGTGGGGAGAGTCGCGTAGCGTAATGGAGATCCAGTGATGCGCATGAACCTATTATGGGTATATGTTCATGTCTCATGCCT
>ML794368.1:44906-65583 GCA_009831015.1 Picea engelmannii
TGTGTTTGTTTCGCATATTTTATCTAATTGTTGGCACGAGAACCTAGCTGGCTTTACATGTATGGAGAACTTCATTTCAAATTGAAGTCACTGGATTAAGTGTTTGGACTCGAAATTTGATTTCTTTTCCACATATTTGGTTATTCACTCGTCTTCAAGTTCTCTCTGAACTTTGTCATATATGTCTTTGATTCTTCTTCAGGAACACTACTTTCTGGGCTTCACAGTAACCTTCACTCCAAACGGATCGACAACTTCTACCGAGTAAGTGGAATTATTAGGCCCAACATTGGTGACCTTTCTTGTAAAGGTAGCAGACGCATTGCCAGAGGAAGAAAGTGCCACCAAAGAGGAAGGATAATTGAGGTCTCCTGGCCTTGGAATTTGCTTTGGATAGGAAACTAGTGTCTTTGTCAGCACACCAATCTCAGAAGACAAATAGTTCAAGTTGCAAAGGTAGTTAACGTAATCTTCCATGCCAATATTGTAGACAAGCCCGGGCTCTCGTGCTCTCTCAGGATTCACTGGGTGTGTGTTCAGGGAATTGTATCTCATTTGAAGGGCACCAAGGAAATGTATCTACTCTACTCTACTCTCCTAGTGGACAACTACAGTGTTTGATGAAAAAGAATTGGAATGCTCTGGCCAGAATCACAACTTAGTTTTGCAGGGATCAAGGAAAAATCAAGTTCTTGTTTATGTTGTTTCTAACAACTTGCTTTTGTTCACAATTTTGGAGACCATTATAATTTCTTTTGTTGTAGGTCTTCCCATATATGATACAGGAATATTAGCTAAAATACAGATCCATAATGATATACAATCACATTCAAATGGTAAAAGACAACTTGAACAGATCTCCAAAACAGTTCCTGCTGTCAATCAAGTGCAGTGAATTTGTATCTCACTTGAAGGGAACCTAGAAAATGTATCTTCTCTGCTCTCAATGGACAGCTACAGTTCCTGATGAAAAAGAATTGGAATGTTATGGCCAAAATCACAACTCCGTTTTGTAAGGACCAAGGTAAAATCAAATTCCTATTTATGTTGAGTCTAACAACTTGCTTTTGTTTAGAAATTTAGAGACCTTTATAGTCTCTTTTCTTGCAGGTCTTCTCCTCCATGATATAAGAAACTTAGCTAAAACATAGTTCTCTAATGATATACAATCACATAATCATAGTAGAAAAGACAACTTGAACAGATCCCCAAAACAGTTTCCGTTGTCAATCAACTGTAGTGAAAGAGTAAAGAAGTCCAATAGAAAGCTTAGAGTGTGTAGGATACAAGCAGCAATAAACTTACCCTTGAGAGTAAACACTTGAAACATTTATGACACCACTTTGGATAACAAGTTCCTCATGTTCACTAGCAGCCAATCGAGGCTCACTTGCCCTGTGTTGGTCAAGAGAAGAGGAATGTGGTTTTGGTTGCCTACTTGTTAGTTCATCTTCTGATTGAGGCACACACTGAGATGACTTTTGAGAGCTATTAAAATATGCACCTGAATGCTGATTTTCTGGCTTAGATGTTGATTTTGTATCTGCAGTTTCATCTTTAAGCAATATCCCTCCATTCTGGTCTGAATATTGTTGAATTGGTGAGAGTTGATATGACCTTAATTCAGACCACTGACTTTCATGATCACAAGTAGTTTTTGCCATAGTAACAGTATTTCCTTAAAAATGTGACAGCTGGATAGGTGTTGCAGAGTCGCCATCTTTCTCTTTATCAAAGTTGTATGCATTTGCTGGAATGCACGTAGGAGTTATACCTTGAATACTTTGTAAAGAATGGATTTCAAATGTTTCCCGCCCCTTAGGATGGGTGGAATGTATATAGCTCCTGCCAAAAGGAGAGTATACACACTGTTGCATTGAAAGAGTCGGAAGAATTGACTTGTTGAAAGCACCAATATTTTCCTACTCTTTGTAAGAAGTGGCACAACCAGGAATAACAAGAGTAGACTTATTAGGCTGCATCAAATTCTGTGAAGTTGGGTGCATATCTTTACTAGAAGTACCATTTTCATAATGCAATGCATTTGGAATAAATTTGGACCTAGCTGGATCACCAACTTCATTGTTTTGATTTGAATCTGAAAGAGTGCCAACAACTGTTCGAGAGCCATCCACAGGCACTTCTTCGTGCCCTGGGATTTAACAAATACAACATTATTAACATGAATTCATAAAGTGATACATTTTAACTATATTTTGAGGTTAGATGCTTCATTCAAAAATCATTACACCGTAGAAAAAGCGGAACAAAAGATGAGAAAACCTTGTGCATTTGATACTCTTGCTTCATTATGGTATTCTCTTCTGGGCACAAAAATTAAAATAATGTTTCTTGCTATAATGAAACAATCATGCACGAGGCCAAGAGACTTTCATATAGCATAAACTAGAAAGACTTCAGTAATAAAAATGACAGACATAGAAAGAAAACCAGAAAGCTAAAAATGAAATGAGAAAAAGTCATTAAGAGTTTAGAATAATGAAAAATAATGAGCCTGGAATCAGAAATACCAATTTTTGTCATCTGAAATGAAAATGTTCACCTTGCATAGGTCCCAGACGATAGTTTTCTTCCTTTCCCGATTCTAGCTCTGCTTCGTTGTTTCATACTTCTGGAAAGGCATACCAGTTTTCTTCCTGCAAAACTTGGATGTATTCGATAACCTGGAAAGGCATCCAAATCAACATATAGACCCAATTAGAAGGCTATACACTGCAATATTATACATCTTAACACCAATTATAAAATGCTTCATAGATTATTCCTGCAAAACTTGGATGTATTCGATAACCTGGAAAGGCATCCAAATCAACATATAGACCCAATTAGAAGGCTATACACTACAATATTATACATCTTAACACCAATTGTAAAATGCTTCATAGATTAGAAGGGAAACCAAGCATATTCACTTCAACTTGCCTCAAGAAGAAACGATGCTTTGTCTCTCTTTTGATCACTATGTGGCACTAGATCCTTCAACATCTGAAATCTGAGTTGTTGACATCATTAGAAACTTGTTAAATTAGTATCCCATTGCTAATCAAACAAACTGATAATATCATTCCATTTTCCTTTTATTTTGAGTACAAAATCTAATATGTACAATAACTACTAACAAGTACTTATATGCAGGGGTGGTAGGTGTAGGAGGGAGTCTTCAGGACCCCGGAGGAAATAAGATAGCACATTACGCTTGGGGACTTGGAAATACTTCGAATAATCTAGCAGAGGCATACTCACTGTGGTGTGGTCTTTCTATTTCCATTGAGGAAGATGTTCGATCTTTGATAGTCTTTCGAGATTCAATGTTGATCATAAAAGCAATGATCGTCCAATCTAATCCAGTTGGGTCTAAACTAAAATTCTCCTTCCCAGAATCAATATAGATCTCTCTCATTATTAAAAAATCTCATTCTTTCACACAAAGTGTGAGTTGAATGATGTGGATCACTGGGCTAAGTTAGCCACTAAACTAAGCCCCAGAACATTGTTAAAAAATGGGGAGTTGAACTATAGACACATCCTCTAACTCTAAGAGCTAATGGTTATTAATGGACACACTGTTCAATGAAATATTCAATGCAAATAAGTTGAATGTGCCTTGGGAAAGGTGGCATGAGGTGCTCCATTCCGCAGGCCCATATGCGATGGTCAACTCAACTTGTGGCTATTCAATGTTATTTGGTGTACCAGTGTTGGCAATGCGGGAATATGGCTACATTGTGTTCTCTTGAAGAGAGAATTGAAGGTCTTTTGGTATTGAGTTTGTTGGTTTGGGATCTCGATGGATGTTTCTATGTTCTCTTGGTTGTTTCTTTTGTTTCGTCGTGTACTGTTTGGAGGCAACCTCTATCTTTCCCTTTCCTTTTGTCTCCTGTTGTGCTTGTGTCAAGCGTTGGTTGGCGACAGTTTGGGCTGGCTCTGGAGCATTGCATTTTAGAGGATTTTCATGAGGCTTTGTCTGTGGTGCAGGGAAGCTTCCTTCTTTGATGTTGGTAATTTCCTTCCTCCATTTTAGTTTCATAGTTAAGGTAAGGCAAGTCCTGGAAGTCTGGTTCTTTCCTTTTGGCAAATTTGTTGGTGGTTTTGAGGTTCATGATTTCTGGGATTTTTGGAATGGTTCAAGATTTGTATATCAGTCTGAATTATCTGTTTTCCTTGTGGATGGACTAAGCTTGGTTAGTTTGGGGTTTCCCAGCATGCATGTTATTAATTTTGATTTCAGGCCTATGGTCCCCAATTGCAGGAGTCTTCTTCATCCTCTCAGGTTCTTGGCAAGCGTCTTGGAATTTGACCCTGCATATTTTGAGGACATAGCATTTATGGACAACATAGACATCTAAGAAATTTTCTAGGTCCTTCGTCAACAAGAGGAGATCAATCAGGCCAATAACAGTGCTTTGATGGTATTCTCTTCTAAAATTTCTGAATTGGAACAGGCATGTACCACCCACGATGCCAATGTTATGATCATTTCGTTGCTCCAGAAATAGAGAATGGACTCAATGGAAACAAAGTGCAACAAGATTCAAAGCTTAACTCTCACTCAGTGTAATATACCAGATATAAAATGTATGCAGAACAAAAATAAAATGCTAGTAATGGCAGAATAACAACAATATAACCAGAACATTCACCACAATAACACTGAAATGATATAAGAATAACAACAAAAATAACACTTTGAATCTGAAAGCAATGTTCATGGGCCTCTTCGAGGGGACAACCTCCAGTTGAGCAGATCTCTATTATAATAATATCCAAGCTAGAGTTCTCATACCCTCGACTCCTATTTATACTAAAAAGAAGCATCTAGAGGAATATCCTTCTAGAAGCGGAAGCTTCTATTAGGTCTTCTTACATCCGCCTTATTCTATTTTATTGAAAGGCCTTATTAATATGGACCTTTATTACATCCGAATATACTGTTCTACCTATGTGCGGGTTAGGACCCTCACATGTCCGCCCCCTTAAAAACAACTTTGTCCTCAAGGCTTGTGATGAGGAAATCGCTGCAGAATGGTCGCTGGTTCCCAAGTGGCGTCTGTTGGAGTTGTATCTTTCCACTGGACTAGCACTTCCTTGATGATTCTCTGACGTAGGCGACGCTCGCGCTGGTCCAAAACTGCTTCTGGTTGTAGCCAAATGGATCCTTCTTCAACTAACTCTGGAAGGTTGGTTTGAATTTGGCACTTATCTACAATCACCTTCTTTAAGCATGAAACATGAAAAACAGGATGTAGCTTCAAATGGCTGGGCAAAGCTAATTTATAGGCAACTTGTCCCACACGCTTGAGCACGGTATAAGGACCATAAAATTTGGGCGCTAGCTTCTGACAATGCTCGGCCTTGAGGGAAGTTTGCTTGTAAGGTTGTTGTCGAAGAAACACCTGATCCCCTTCTGCAAATTGATGTTCAGAGTGAGTGACCTTGATATGCTTGTTGCTTCATGCGATTCTGTGCCATGACCAAATTCTCTTTGAGGGTACGGAGAATACCTCTCGAGCTGTAAGTGTTAGGTCAACCGCCTGGACCTTCGAGGCACCCGGTAAGTATGAGAGAACTGAAGGTGGTTTCTGTCCATATACTGCTTCAAAAGGAGTCATGCGTGTAGCTGTATGGTATGAAGTGTTGTACCACCATTTAGCTAGGGGTAACCATTGAGCCCACTGATTTTTCTTTTCTGAGGCAAAACACCTCAAATATGTTTTCAAACACTTGTTGACAACTTCTGTTTGGCCATAAGTCCGGGGATGATAAGTTGTGTTGAGATGCAATTCTGTGCCTTGTATCTTGAACAGTTCTTGCCAAAAATTTCTTGTGAAAGTTGGGTCGTGATAAAAACCAATAGAGTGCGGCATGCCATGAAGCTTGAAGACCTGATCCATGAAGATTTGAGCCACCGTGGATGCTGTAAACGAGTGTTGAAGGGCACATAAATGAGCATACCTGGAAAGGTGATCAACAACCACCATGATGATGGATTTATTTCCCGATTTGGGTAAGCCGATAATAAAATCCATAGAGATATCCTTCCAAATAACAGGTGGATTCGGGAGCGGTTGTAGTGTGCTCGACGATTTGACTATTTCTCCCTTGTTGCATTGACACACGCCACATTCAACTACAAAATTATGAATGTCTTGTTTCATGCCATCCCAGAAAAATGAACGTTTTACCCTGTCATAGGTTTTGGTGAACCCGGAGTGCCCTGCTGTGGGTGTAGCATGAAGCTCAGAAAGTACTGTGGATTCAAGCTTTGATTGTTTACTTAAATACAAATGAACTTTGTATCGAAGTTCCTCATGGAGCCAAGAGTACCCTGGGGAAGCTGGAGCATTGGACTGCAATTGTTGGATCAACTGCGAATTTTTGGGATCTTGTAGCCATTCCTGGTGAATGGCTTGGAGCCAATCTGGTACAATGAATGAAAGAGAAAAAATGGATACTTCATCTTCATATTTTCGGGAAAGTGCATCCGCAACCACATTGTCTTTGTCTTTCTTATAAATCATCTCATAATCATATCCCAAGAGTTTAGTCACCCATTTTTGTTGTTCTGGGGAGGAAATGCGTTGTTCTAGAAAATACTTGAGGCTTTGATGGTTTGTCTTAATTTGGAACCATTGCCCCAATAGATAAGGACGCCACAGATCCACGGCATGCAGAATAGCCAACATTTCATTTTCATAGATGGATTTACCTAGATTTCTTTCAGATAGTTGCTTGTTGGTAAAGGCCAAAGGTCGACCTTCTTGCATAAGGACAACACCAATTCCTTTCCCTGAGGCATCACATCCCAACACAAAGGTCTTTGTGAAATCGGGAAGGGCGACGATTGGAGTGGTGCACATGGCCATCTTCAAGGTTTGAAATGCTTGAGCAGTGGCTGGAGTCCAAGTGAAAGATTTTTTTTTAGGAGAACAATGAGAGGTGCTGCAATCTTCCCATAATTCTTAGCAAACTTGCGATAATACCCTGTTAAGCCTAGAAATCCACGCCAGCTCTTAAGAGTCTTTGGGTGAGGCCAGTCTTGCATAGCTTCAATCTTTTTAGGATCCACCCTGACACCATCTTTGCCAACCAGATGACCCAAGTATTCTACTTCTTAGGCGCCAAAAGCACATTTAGACTATTTCAGGAAAAGTAGGTGCTGAGAGAGTAGATGGAGAACTCGATCCACATGAGCAAGATGGTCTGTCTAGTTTTTGCTATAGATGAGGATATCATCAAAGAAAACTAAGACAAAATGGCGGAGAAAAGGACGAAAGACATGATTCATGAGGCTTTGGAAGGTGGAGGGGGCATTACACAAGCCAAAGGGCGTGACCAAAAACTCATAGTGGCCCTCATGAGTTCTAAAGGCAGTCTTGGGGATATCCGCCTCTTTCATACGTATCTGGTGGTAGCCCGTGTTGAAATAATGTAACTGCAAAGAGTATTCTTATTATTATTGATATATTATTCATAGGATCAATGCCCATTATGGATTGATCGTGTCGGTTATTGTAAGAGGACCAAATCCCGTTTTGCGGATTGGTCAAAAGACAATAATAATAGGCAGAATAAGAAGTCGGCCCCAATAGATAATAAAGAGATCTAGAAATATAATAAAGGTGGGCTTACCCACCCAGTTTGAGAAGTCGGCCCTGCCAGTGAAGAGACACTTCACACGTGCCAGACTTGTATAAATAAAGGAGGCTAGTGCCTCACTTAGACACAACTCACTTGCTCATTTTGAGAGACAAGTTTAGATCTGCTGCTGGAGAAGAAGGAGAGAGAGAGTGGCGCATATATAGGAGAGGACTTTTTGTATTAGCATAAAGAGATCTCTTGGCATTGTATTGGTTATCTATATTAAGGAAGTTTTGTTGGGTTTTCTTCCCCTAGAGGGTTTCGCAGGATAAATGCTATGTCTCTTGTGATTGTGTATTTCTCAGTGATCTTGGATTATGCTATTGTTATCTAATGAAATGCAAACATCTATAATAATGTCTTAAACATTAACAGCCCGAACGAAGATCCAGTTTAGTGAAGAATTGGGTGCCACTCAATTCATCCAGGAGGTCATCAATAACAGGAATGGGGAATTTGTCTTTGATGGTAAGTTTGTTGAGGGCACAGAAGTCAGGACACATTTGCCAAGAACCTTCTTTCTTTAGGACCATGACCATAGGAGACGAATAGGGGCTCGTACTAGGGCGGATAATGCCTGCATTAATGAGTTCCTGGACCATTTTCTCAATTTCATTTTTTTGGGAAAAGGGGTGACGATACGGACGAATATTGGGAGGAAGGCTTCTTGGTACAAGGGGAATGGAATGATCATGAACACCACGGGAAGGAGGGAGGCCTTGGGGAGTGGAAAAGACCAATTGATGTTTAGAAAGGATGGCTTGGAGGTCTTGCGGTACCGAGGGTGTCTTTGTTGCTTGTATGGCATGGAGTTGGGCGATAACCCCAGAATGACCCTTTTTGAGTAGCTTTTCCATGCGATGGGAACTAATGATCTCAAGTGAACCGGCGGTGATGCATTGGAACTTATATTGGTGGCCCTCTTGGTCGAATTGCATGGTCAAGTCTTTAAAATCCATGAGAATGGGACCCAAAGTCCTCAGCTAGTCTACACCCAGCACAATGTCACAACCTCCCATGTCGATAAAAAACATATGGGATTTCAGGTGGTAGTCACCAATTTGGAGACACACATTTTCACAACGCCCTCCACATTTCATGGAACCACCATTGACAATCATGATTTGGAAATTAATGACGGCATGGATGTAGCAATGAGTTTCTTGGGCAATGCGGCGATGAATAAAATTATGGGTGCTGCCACTATCAACCAGAATGATGACCTTCTGATGCTTGATGTAACCGATTAGCTTGAGGGTTTGGGGAGCAGAGAAGCCAATGAGAGCATTGAGGGAAATGACTGGTTCTACTTCGGGAGGGTCTAAGGGAGGGGTTATGTCAGTGGATTCAGGTGATTCAGACATAGAGGGAGTTTCTTCATCTTCTTCCGAAATCTCCTCGGAGATGGCCATAAAAAGCTTTTGTTCTTTACACTTGTGGCTCGGGAAATATTTGTCATCAGAGTTATAACAAAGGCCTTTGAGTTGGTGTTCAGCCATTTTAGCCCGAGTCAATTTTTGGACCTTTAGTGGAGCAGAGGGGGCAGTGGGATTTACTGGTTTAGGGTGAGGGATGAAGGAGGGTTTGCGGTTTTGAGAAGATACAACCTATTGTGCTTCTTTAGCTCTTTTGGTAGCCTCCACCCAACTTTCAGGCCGAGCCATGAGGACATGAGCCCGAATTTCATCCTTGAGGTTGTTGATAAAACACTCTCGGAAAAAGGCATCAGACATGCCCTCTGTTCTAAAATCCAGGCGCTTAAAGGAAGCTATAAAGTCTTCCACTGTTCCTAATTGTTTCAGCTTTGTCAAACGGTCCAAATGGTTGGTGTCAGTCTCAAAGCATTCATAAATCTCTGCCACAAATTGTGTCCAAGCAATATACCCTTGACGCGAATTTTTTCTCCATTGCCACCATTGCCAATGTTCTTGATCTAGATGGAGAATACCATACTAGAGTTTGGCCAAGTCATCTGTAATGCTGTATAAAGAGAAGTAATGTTTCATTTGGGTTACCCAACCAGTGGGGTCCGAGCCATCAAATTTGGTCACATCCACCTGTGGAAGGCGTAGGTCACGTTGAAAGTGATGGTTCTGCAAGGTATGAGAATGAGAGGAATGGTCACCTTTAGTATGTGGGGGTGAGGAAGAGGAAGGGTTATCTGTAAGGATATGTAGTTTGGTGCATAGTGCCAAAAAACTGATTCAAGATGGGTGGTGAGGTCTTGTTTGATTTCGCCCATTGAGGACTGCATGGTTGTATTGATGGCGACAACATTGGCACTGAGTTGTTTCACTTCTTGTTGGGTCTCAATGAGACGAGATTGCAAGGTGTTGAAGTGAGCTTCCAAGTCTTGGCTAAGAGTATGGGCCATGAGGATGGGGGAACTGAAAAGGGGCGGGCAGGGTAAAAATATTTTGCCGAAAAAATGATATGGATGAATGTGCTAAGGGCGAAGAGATGAATCCAATGGAATAGGTCTGAAATAATGGTGAAAAAATTTCCATTTTTTTTTTTTTATTCTACGGACTTATACTCCGGTCTAAAGAATACTGCAGAGAGGAAATGCCCAAATGCTTAACCAAAAAGAAATGTGTATTTACATGGAAACTCGAACACAGTTGCGCATCAATAGATCTTTTATGTTTTAATTTGTTTATGTTTCTGTCCCCAAGGGTTAGGTATTCAAGGGTTCTACAGACAAGGGTTTTCCCTGTGCTATAGCTCTCTGATACACGTGCAGGGTCCAACAGTAGTACTCGGCCCAATATCTCAGGGCACTAACTAAGGAGGAGAGATCGTACCCTTAGCCGTACTACCCGACTACCCAGGTACTAGAGAGTATCTTCACGAGTGCTTTTCTCGGTGACACTATAGCAGTCAGGCAGCCGATCGGTTTATCTAAAGAGGGCTTCAAGTAATCTAGGCCGATTCGTACACATGTGTTGTCTGATGCGCTACCACTCGAAGGGGTACCAACAGGGGTTACAAGGGTGGGTGGCCAACAGATGTGAGCTTAAGTACCACTTGTATTTCTTGCGTGTATGAATCCCTCAACCACAGGTTTATGCGCGTAACGACAAATCTCTGTGGCTTAAAGACGTCGAAATACGTCTCTACCTTGAAAAAAAAAATTAACCCACACTTTCTGCCGAGGAAAGTGCTCTGATACCACTTGTAATATTCCAGATATAAAATGTATGCAGAACAGAAATAAAATGCTAGTAATGGTAGAATAACAACAATATAACCAGAACATTCACCACAATAACACTGAAATGATATAAGAATAACAACATAAATAACACTTTGAATCTAAAAGCAATGTTCATGGGCCTCTTCGAGGGGGCAACCTCCAGTTGAGCAGAGCTCTATTATAATAATATCCAAGCTAGGGTTCTCGTACCCTCGACTCCTATTTATACTAAAAAGAAGCATCTAGAGGAAGATCCTTCTAGAAGCATAAGCTTCTATTAGGTCTTCTTACATCCGCCTTATTCTATTTTATTGAAAGGCTTTATTAATATTGACCTTTATTACATTTGAATATATTGTTCTACCTATGTGCGGGTTAGGACCCTAACACTCAGTGAATGGAATCTCCCTCCCTGGCTTCTAACAAGCAGGGAACAAAGAATTCACTCCAGACAGTTCCAAAGGAAGACAAAATGGCCCATCGACTTTGTGATTTAATGGCAATTGAAGGCCTAGGCTATCCTCAATCTGATGAAGGGAAGGAAGAAGAAGGAAGTGTTCATCTTAATTTCCAGTATAATTTATTTTCGGGTAATATGTATCTTGGGTAGTTATGTTAGACAAGCCACCTGTAGACCAACTTGGAATTTTTGTTTAGTTGTGACTTTTAAACTTTTGGATGTGTGCTCATATCTTTGTTCCATTTTGTGGAAGTCTAAATGGTCCAGCTGGATGTAATTCGTTGCTAACTTTGGCATAAATTTTTTGAGTGAATATAATTTTTGTTTCGGCTAAAAAAACAAGTACCTATACGCTGAACTCTTCTACAAGAATACAAATAATACAATTGAGTTATTCATGATTAGGGTTTCAATACATTGAACATTAAACTTAAGAGAAATACAGTATGGCTGGCCCAACAAACCCCACTATCCATATACCTCTATCTTGTGTTACATGTTTCATTTATTTGACTCTTAAATAGGATTAAGCAAGGTTCAGATACATAAGCATTTATTTTTAAAACATTATATTATTTTTTCAGCCAATGAAGAATATCCCTCATAACAATGCAAACTTATCCCAATTCTCCATTCAACCTACTCTTTAAATTTCATTCATCTAATTGTGAATGAAAAGGTGACTAGATTCAATGTGTTGTTAACTAAACATCCCAAATTTGAAGGCTGGCATGGAGAGAGAGAAGATGAATTTGTGAACAACAATTTAGGTGGAAACCGTAACTTGCAAAAGAACACTTTACAAACACACTCAATCTAAATTCTAAACAGAGAACTCATAGGAGTGAATTATATTTTGAATCCAAAAAATCACCTTGGAGAGAAAAACTAGTGAAAGAATCTAACACAAGACACCTAAAATAAAGATGATAGAAATTGTTGAACAAAATTAGAGAGGGAGCTTGTTAATTAGAAGGGTTTGTTGTAGTGGCCTTCAAGATTGATATTAAAAACTTAGAGACCAGAAGATGAAATGGTTTTCAAACCATTGAGAATCCTAAAAATTGAAAGGCTACAACAAGTTAACGACATATCTGAGATTTTCAATGTTCTATAGATTTTAGACAATCAATGTATAGTTTTGATTGTGCTCAATGATTAAACTAGTGTTTTAACTAGATGATTCCAACATGGTGCATGTTGTACATTGGTCATATATAGACCAAAAACAGTTCCCCGTGGGAACTCCAACTCCTTCCATTTTCTCTAATTATGTGAAGCTCTACTTTCTTGAGTCCATTAAAGTACCAATTCAAAAAGGAAGCACTACTTTCACATGTTAGGATAGTTATTCATGTTGCATGTCATAAGAATATGACTTGAAACAATTTAAATAAAATAGAAATAGAACTATATTAAGGACATAAATTGTATACTCTGTTTTTAAGAAATTAGAATAAAGATTAGGTCTATCACATTTAGCTTAAAGGACTCACCCTATTATTTTAGCTATATTATATTTTATTCTTCGTTGAGACCACTATATTTATCATAACTTATGCTCAGCGTCACTTTTCATAAATAACTTCTACCCAACCGGTTAAGCTAAGTTGACATCATCTAACCCTTATCTATACTCATAATCTTAAGTTTTAACAGATTGACCAACTCAGCTAATAATAAATGCATAATTAATAGCACAAATTCATTTATTTAGACATGATAGAAATTATCCATATGCCATGAAAATATGGAGTTACTTTCAATATTGTTATCTATGAACACATTTCATGGAAATAATTCTTCTCAAACCTAGACTCAAGGGTACTCATGCTAACCCTAACTACAGTCAGAATCCCATGTGTCAAAATTGCCATCTCCTCTTATCTACTAGAACTATTAAAACTTAATCTAAACAATGGATATGGATTTGTTACATGGAACATTGAACTTATACTCATGTGATTTAAGGATCAATGGCTTCCAATAACACCCATAAAGGCCAAGATATTTATTCTTTGGCTCCCACCAATTGCAATTGCAAAATTACCTAAATATTGATTCTCTGGTGCCAACCATCTATAAATGTAAAGGTGCAATACAATGCATTTGTAAGGCTTAGCATTAGAATGTAATACAGTGCTTGTGGTGTCAAATTGGAGCAATATTCTTGGATCAAATAAGTTGTGCATACAGGGTAAGACTTTCCTAAATGAGTCAAAGATAAATATGAAAAAAAAATAAAAAGATAATTTGGTAAAGATGCAACACTTCAATGGACCAAGTGTTGAAGTGTGGGCAACTGCAGAGGATATTCCCTAACCTCCCTGAGTAAGTCGGCCTAAGTGCCCTGAGTAAGTCGACCTAACTGCGTAACTGCCCTAAGTAGGTCGGCCCTAACCTAAGGTCGGTCCTAACCCAACATAAGGTCGACCCTAACCTACGTAAGGTAGGCCCTAACCTATGGTGACCTAACCTATATAAATAGGAGGGGAGGTGCCCCTCTTTATATATTATCACACACACCTGAGGCAACAACTAGGAGGTCGAATTTGAGGCAGACTGAGACACAAAATTTGAGGAAACGTTTGGCATGTTCTGAGGAAAACCACTATTGCAAGTCCGAGTGTTTGGAGGCAAAGTATAGGGCATCCTTAAGGGAATATCTAAGGCAACAACAATGGCTACAAAACATAACCAAGTGAGCATCAGGAGCTACAAAACTTGGTGAACAACAACAACTACAGAACCAAGTGAACAACAATATCTACATGTCCAATTTTATGTTGAGGGTAGATCTGTGGTAGAGGATGAGAGATATTTGAGACACAAAGATAGCAGTAAGTGTTATTTTCTTATAGCTTATCTCTCTCTCAAGGAGAAGTATTGTACTGACATTGTACTTGATTGACTAATATATATCACAAGAGGTTTTGTTGGGTTTTCTTCCCCATGACAGTTTCCCAAGATAAATACTTGTGCACACTATGAATGTTTTTCTTCCACTGATTCTTATGCTTCAGTTAATTTAAAGGTTAAAGAACACTACTTTTAAATGTTGATAACTATTGTTATTTGTTTAAGTTTAAATTTAAACATGATATCAGAGCTCTATAGTGTGGAAGTGCTCAGTTCTGCAGTCTGCTAGAGCTTGCGCAGGTCCTTAGGAATTTTATTCAAGCATAATATTTGCAGAGATGACTTCAATTTATGTAAGGCCCGAGGATAGACTTGAAAAGGCTTCAAACTTTAATTTCTGGAAAGCCAGAATCTTGAATATTTTGGAAGAACATGACTTAGACAACTTTGTGTTCAATACAGTAGAAGAGCCCACTACCAATGCAAGAAGGACAACCTTCAAGAAAAATCAGGGAAAGGAAAAGCGAATAATATTTGACTCGGTAAACGTTAACATCATGCTGCTAGTGGGAAAATCCCCCATTTAACTATACCAGGGTTTAAGATATAAACAGAGCGAATGACAGTCTAAAAGTCAATCTAGTTTCTACTCTACCTCAAACATACCAAAATAAATGAAAAGAAAGCAACATGAGAGAATATCGGTAACGGTACCTTTTATCCCACGTCTGGTGATGATCTCTTCAAGCTCTGTAGTTCCAAAGACTGCAAGTCTCCTCCCAAGGCCGACCTGCATCCAAAACTAGGCAAATAAGGACTACAAGCATGCTACTTCTATTCATAAATTAGGGTTAGATATCAAATGCTATGTATAAATTAGAGAAAATACACAAAACATCATCATTTGGGACATGGAAAATAGATTCTTTTATTCATCAAACAAAGACTGAAACTTACTATATGTGTCTGCCACCATTCCGCAAACCTGGTCCAGGCTCCTCTTTATAATGCTCCAAGTGCACCTTCAATAGGCGTCTTCTCTCAATCTTCTAATCACCTCAAGGGAAGGGAATGGATTGAATGGAAGAAGGGGATGGAGAGGGAATGCTGAGGTAGTAACTCACAAAAGGTAGCAAATGCTTGGGCAAGGAAGGGAAGTGAAATTGGGAAGAGTTTCATTTTTCTTATGCTTGGTCTTGAAATGAGACCCCAACATCTACTTTTATATGACAAAATGATGGTTATTTGGTTGGGGGATGGGCTATAGTAGGTGAATTGGTTGGGAAACCTCCAATAGCCCATGAATTTCACCGAATTCCTCACAAATTTTTAATTTTTGCAACTTTTGCAAGCATACGTAGGTTGTTTAGTGTGCAACAAGTGTATGTATGTGGACTGTCTAGCATGCGGCAAGTGTATGTACACGGGCTGTAGTGGTGCAGGGCACGTACATACTCTAAAAATGGTTTTTTAAGTAGAGCTTCTCAACAATGATTTGGCAAACTATGCAAGTAAGAGGGCCAAGGCCATGTATGCATGAATACGACATTTTAGGGCTATAACAGATGCCCCCTAATGTATGAGGTCAGAAGAGAAACTGATGGACGAAATACATTACAACATCTTCACCAATGCACAAAATCGAGTGAGCCCAAGACCAGAGTTTGGGAGGTGCCATCTGCAAAACAACAATTGTGTCTCCGAGGTGGGCATACCCATGCTCAGGATGAACTAAATCATGGCTGCCAATCAAATACATTGCAGATCCATGTCATATAACTATATAAAGTGTAGTCGCGAGCAATACACAGTGGATCTACATCTCAAAATCAGTCGAAGATATACAAGTATAGTATGCATCTTCAAGAAGCTAGTAATGCCTGCGGCTGGAGATGAGGTCTTCATAGCTCGAGCAACAATTTCAAAATCTTCAAAACTTCGGTAGGAGAACAATGGGAGTGTATAACTCACTACCCTGATGTCTTCGATAGTTCGTCGGGAAAAGACATGAGGATCTCAATGATTAGACAAAGAACTTTGTCGATCTCGAATCTGGACTTAACTGGACTCTTTGGATGGCCGACTCACGAAGGTCAAGAGACAAACTACAGAAAGACCGACTCAGGTTGGGTAAAACTTCCATTGGACAAAAGTACGAAAGATGATCATACTTAGACAACATGACATTAACATAAGTTTGTGATGCAAGAGGCAATGCAAACTCTCCATATGTTTGGAAGAGTAACCAAACGAAGGAGGACACAACTCTATGTAACGAGAACAACTTCCTATCATACTAGATCCCAATGCTTGACGAACAAATGGAAGGATGTGCTTTGTCCAAGGGCGACTATCTTTGCTGCCGGAAAAAGAATGTATATTTCCCGTCCCCTCTTTTTGGAATATTTGATTTTTTTGTCTTTTTCAATTTTTTAAAGAGCTTGAAAAAGAATAAAAGAATGCTATGTTACAAAGGAGGAACGAGTGTCGCGACAAGAAAATTGGTTCCAATCACATGGAACATACTAATGCCTAGGGAAAGGAGACATGTGCAGGATAAGGACACTACGGGAAAATTCCTCCATGGGTAAAGGTGTCAAGTTGCAGAGGCAACAAGCACTGCAAGACATGCGTATAAGGAATGCTTCAAAGGTTCAGTTGAGAGAAACATGTAGCTGACATTAGGCCAAAGACACAAAGATGAGACTCGCCATGTGATTAAGCAAGACACAATGAGACACCTTCTATGCAATTTTTTACGAGCCCAAAGAAGGTAATCTAGACAGTTTTTTCACGTTTTAGAGAGTCTGAAAAAACACAAAAGAAGACTCTAGGGAGTACCTTTTCCAGAGAAAGTCTAGTCGGTTCGAAAAAGGGTTAAACTTGCACCAAAAAGACGTCTATTCAAAACCATTTTAACAAGTGTGACAAAGACAAGATCACTCGACAATCTTTTTAATTTTAAGGAGTTTGAAAAAAACTTAACTATGGACTCACAACCTTTTTCTGAGTTTAGTCTCCTTCGACCGAAAAAGTATAAAAGTAACTGAGGAGAACTCTCCCGGTGAGACGAATCTCTTGAGGCGTACCTTTTTCCGTTGTAATCTACAGGCTGGAAAAAGGGTTAAACTCATGCCAGTAGATGTTCTTCTGGACCAATTTAACGAGTGTGAAGGAACAAGGTCACTTGACAATCTTTTCAATTTTAGAGAGTCTGAAAAGAGCTTAACTATGGACTCCGGGGGGGTTCCTTTTTCGTAAGTAATCTCCAAGGCTCATAAAAGGTGATAAATCAAAACCAAGGAGAATGTTCATTTTTCGAAGATTTAGTCCCTCGGGCTTGAAAAAGGGTTAAAATTATGCATGAGAATACTCTTCTAGCAAACCGAAGTTTCTAGAGCATGCCTTTATTCGTAAAATTAGCCATCCAGACCAAAAAATGGGTAAACTACTGCCGGACAGATGTGCCTTTAAATTTGAGTTTGGCGAGCGTGAAGGGAAACAAGATCGCTCGGAAATATTTTCATTTTTAAAGAGTCTGAAAAGGTTCTAAAGAAGACTCCAGGGGGATACTTTTCTCAGTTAATCTAGACAAGATCCAAAAGAATAAATACAGTCTTGTTGGATGTTGTTTTCGAATTTCAAAGCGAGCTTGAAAGACAACAAAGCGTGCTCATTAAGGAGTCCCGAGGGTAAGGCATAGGATGATGGTGAATCAAAAGAATGAGGCTTTATCTCATAATCATGATAGGACTAACAAGGACTCCCAAGCCTATAGTCATTACTGACAACATGGACGCCAAAATGAAACAAGGATCTACCTAGGGAATCCATGTAAAGGTAGGCTCTACCACCTAATTACGACACTTCTAGAGAAGCAATGAAGGTTCCGTGTCGCACTTCGGTGGGGTCGATCCTATGGAAAAGCAGAAAAGACAATAAGATGCAGAAAGTGGGAATAAAATCCTAACTTATATGCAAAAAGTTGGAAAAATTGACTTTTACCAAAGGATACCAAAAAAGCGACCAATCTCAAAAAGTTACCAAACCAAAAGGAAAAGAGTATCAGAATGACCAATAGAAAACTCAGAAGTGAAATCGAGTGATCACCAAGCCAGGAAAAATGACAAAGGGAGTCAAAAAGGGGTAAAAAGGGCCAAAAAAGTCTATAAATAGAAGTGGACAACTCATTTTTACCATTGCAATTTGAAAATCAACCAAAAGGTGAAAAGACCCCTTTGTTAAAAGAGTAGATTCCGGGAGCTTCAGTGGACAAAACGACCTTTTGATTGGACCAAGTAAGTACAAATCACTCCCACTTGCAATTCAATTTCTTATTTATGATTTAATTTAATGTTTTGAGGGGGCGTGTTCTTGTAAATAGAGCGGCCTTGTGTGTGGAGGGGACAGTTCTAGAGCATTTATCTAGGGGAGAGGGTTGTGTGGTAAGACCTTGATGGATGCTATGCGACTGGTCCAGTTATCTAGGGGAGATGGTTGTATAGTGAGGGTATTCGGTTATCTGTCTAGTTTCTTCCTTGAGCTTGGTAGGCATCTCATCCAACTAAATACTGAGACATGACCTACGACCTGGCTCTAGCTTTAGGTATTTTAGTACTGATCTTGATGGGGATGTAGCCCTGTTTTTTAGGGACTATGTAACCCTGTTTTTCCAGATGATTTCCCTTGGTAACAATCTGATTTGTTAGGGAATGATTCATTTCAACTGGTTCAATTGGATCAATAAGGTCACTATAAGAAACGCTAGAAGGAACCACATATTTTTATCTACTTAAACAAGATCTGCTTCTTCCAGTGGATAAACTTCAATGGGTTCCGGGTAAACAAATGCTCTAGCCACCTATGCTTCAGCTTCCTTTCTTTCCTCTGCTGGTGAGACTACTTCTGTTGCTTTCATCTTTGCTACTGATCCAAACCCATACCCACATAAATAGTGCCAGAGCCTATTGATTTACCAAGTCTCACTAGCATCAGTAGATTGAACAAAGAAATATGGACCAATATAACTAGTATCAACAGTTGCGCTCTTGTAGCCTCGTTATCTATAATGTAAGCATCTAACCCAATCATAGAAGGAATGACCTATGTTTTTAATTATCAACATCCTCACCAATAGCATCATAGAAAGCAGCAGCGGTGAGGAGCACTGACCACTGTTCTTCCTTGGTATTGCAATTCGACCTGCCTTCTTGACTTCGGCCTACCTGAAAGAAGTGGCCTGCTAAGGTATGTCGGTAGTTGGGTTTTTTCTTTCGCCACCTTCCGGTTCAGGACCTTCAGCATCAATATGTGGATTTATTATCTTATCTTGTTGGCTTGCCTAACCAGTGAAGTTGGTCAGTCTAGGGTCTTCATCTAGTCTAGGCGCTAGTCGAGAAATACAACCATTAGACTAGATTCATGCGGTAGCGAGGATACTTGCCTTCCTTCTTTCTTGAGTGCTTGCCTACACTTGCATGACTAAAGTCTTCTCTTATATTATAGGAAGGTTTTCGATTCGGTAGAGTATCCGTTGAACTGAGTTGTCGGGGTGGGCGACAACTCAACTCAACCACGCAGTGAGTTCTATAAAAAGAATGGATGGATGAGATTGATAAAGCATAGGTTCCAATATGTGGTTAGTTATGACTATTACGTATGAGTTAAACCAATGATTGCCATTCATTACTCTTAGCTTCTAGTTATGTATATTATACAAGTCATCTAAGTGATTGCATATCATATCCATCATTTTTCGGTACAAGTAATGTAAGCTACTATACTTATGTACCTTGTGAGTTCTTTCATTCTCCTTATATTCCCCATCACTTAACTCTCACAATGACTCCAATGATTACCATAAGTATAAGGTAAGCAGTTACTATGGAAGTGTTAATGTTCATACCAATGGGATCAATACTCACATAAAGGTTATACATGTATAGTATGCCCTACTTTATCTGTGCTTTCCCTTGTATTCCCCTTAGCTTAGTGATACAAGCCCATATGACTTGTTTGCTTCTAATGTGTGATACCCTATGCTTACTAGGGCTAAATGAATCTGGAGTTGTATGTGGAAACCAAAGACCTCTAGTAATATGACATATCCAATGTGTTACTGTAAGTTCATATTGGTTCGATTCCAATAAGATCACATAGTAGTAATAACATATGCTATTCAAGATAATAACAACGTTGAGTTTCAATTTTTAGCATAATGAAAATGACATATATAATGAAAGGGTATTCATTCAATATAACACATATATACATGAGTTTTATAGGCTATTGTATATACAACGAAAAATAGATAGGCTTTTGTTCTAATGGTCTTGCATTCTCACCTATAGCTCTATCTATTCATCTGAACTGGGGCGGTTCCTTGTACGTAGTAGATTCGTATATTAAGTATATTGTAATAACTAAGTGAAGTGTAGCTTATTTATGTGATACCTTAGGATTCATGGTATTCGATAGGCTATATAGATTAGACATATGTATTA
>ML794368.1:105245-117059 GCA_009831015.1 Picea engelmannii
ACAAGTATAACTCGTTAATTTATCAAATATCACATTCTTAATCATCCTTACATCTTTGCAGACACAAAATATGAGTTGTAATTGAATGATACCTGGTGTTTCAAAGTGTGCATTGGAGATTGAGGTATGGCACCATTTGAAGGCGGTATGCCCAAAAGACCACAAATAATAACCTGCCACATAATATATTGAATCCCAGAAAACCTTAATACCTTGCCAAGTATTACTGATGCAACTAAACGTTTGACTGAAAAAATATATATAAGTATCACATACTTCAGTTCCCAAAATTTACTCTAGACTAAAATCCTTCTAATTTTGCATACAAAGAAACCCAACAGATCATAATGGAAAGAAAAGGACTTCCTCAAGTTTAATTCCTTTTGTTGAGCAAGTTGAGATGCCACGCTGTGGTCAAAATAGTGAAGGACAACAGTCATTCTGGCGGGAATAAATGCACCAACAATATATAGCAATGGCACATCCCACATTTCCTAAATGGAGAAATAAAGCTTCAAATTAGTGCACAAAACTGAAAGAACTCAAGCTTTGGGAAAATACCAAACGTAGAATATGTAGACACTTATGTGTTCATTATAGTGAAAACATATCTTACTTGATTATTCTCTCCTCTCATCTGGTTTCCATTTTATAGGGGATGATATATTTACCTTGATCACTGTCCAATTGTCATAAGCACCCGGGGACGGATTTGGTCTATACAGGGACTTGAGAATTCCATCTGGAACATGGCTTGTTGGTATATATGACATTCCAGTCCAAACAAGTATCATCAAAGAAACTCCATAATCCGCAATAAGACCATGTAGCCAACCTATCATATAAATACATCAAGGACATCACTATAAGACACAGACATAAAATATAGAAAACATTCAATCCTACTAGGCAATAAACAACTAGAATCCATGGTACTAACATTTTTTATAATTGCAATAAGACCGAAGCCAAAGAAAGGATTTTTGCTAGATATCTTAAAAGAGGATAATTTTTAGTATTATTGATCTAATCCTTCAAAATACCTCAAAAATTAACTGATCAAAGGAAATTACCATCCCCTCCTCGACATCAAGTGTCTAATACCTACATACAGGGTTTCCAAACACAAATTAGAGAGTGGAACCAATTCGAGGTTGTCTAATAACCCAAGCCGTTTGGAATGAACCACCTTGACGGATTTAGCGGCTCCGTTAGCCGATCTAAGATCCTAAGAAAACAAAAGAAAACAAATCTAAACTAACTAATCTAACTAAAAATAAATAAAACAAACTAAACTAACTAATAATAAACAAAACTAACTAATAAACTAATCTAATTAAAACTAACTACTAAACAAACTAAACTAAAACTAATTCACAATACACACTAAACTAATCTAACTATTCTATAAACACAATCTACTAATTACTACTATACTAACTACTAACTAATTCACTATTTAACTACAGACTGTAATATAACTTATTCACAAAATATACAATATTGACAATTTACAGATTTAATTAAAACCTGAAAAATTCAATGACATTCTACCCTAAGACAGAGGAAATTATTTTTTGATTTTTATAATTTTATGAACATCAATAAGACAGAAAAATAACTAAACTAAATCACTAATCTAAACTAAAATTATGTCTAATTAAACTACTTGAATTATGCTAAACAAATTAAAGAAAATAATCTCAAACTAACCCGGAGATACGCTCCAGATTTGCCCTGTGTATGATGACTGTGTTAGCAAGTCGGAGGAAGGAAACTCGCACCAAATAATCCAGAAGCTTCTCGTAAACGATAGCTGCAGTGCTCTTTAAGTTTGTTTACAGGACAAACAAGACATAAAAATCATAACAATTATATGATTTATAAATCTCTACAATTAGGTAAACTTGTTATGCAAAGACTTATACAGAATAATCCAATTAATGAAGAAGATAAATCTGTCATTCATAAACTGAATCAAGTAATTGCTATGTTTTTAAATACTGGAAGAAGTCAGATATAGATCATATTAATTAATTGATATCATTTGCAAAAAATTAAGATAGCTAAAGTAGTCATTAATCAAATGCAAATTGATAACATAAACATGAAACAAAAGATTGATATTATGAAAGCTAAAGCTATAGCAGAACATCAATTTCTGTCTCAGTCTCTATTAGATATCCATTATTCCAGTTCTTCCACAAGCGAGGATGATCCTTATTACAAAAATAATAAGTATTTATAAGTTTTTCCACAAGGTAAAACCTCCCTGTGGAAGTTATAAAACTGTTTACATAAGATCTGGGAAGATATCCCAAAGTTGCCTAAACTAGGAAAGTAAAATAAAAATAAAACATCCAAATATCCTCTAGTCTGTTCACCAAATCACAAGCAATTCGAATTCACCTGAAAAGGACCAAAAACGAACAAATTAGAAGGATCTTTTATTAATAAATGATAGAAAATTTAATTCTATAGACTAGCTACAGAATCCTCTGATTCTGTAGCTAGTCTAAATAAAGATACAGAATCAACATTGTAATTAATCGAAAATCTTATAAAAGATTTCAATTTAATTGACATCAATAATCATTTGAAAGATGAATCATTTAATTTGAAATTGTCATATCATTCAAAACTAAACAAGATCGGAATCAATGAATGCCTACAGAGATAGGCGTTTTGTGTTTCTTGTGTTACCACAAAATCGAATGAATCAGGACCATAATCCAACCATCGTGAAATTGTTTGGTATCAATTTGGAATCAACACAATCAAAACAAATCGCATAAAATCGTTATGCTATCTAATCAGCAAGGGATACGATCGAAACCAAACCAGATCGTTATCAAATTATTATCATTGTGTTGACATAGCCACGAAAATTCAAACTGGCGCGAAAATCAATTTAAACAAAATCGTAACATGATCGATTGATTAGCAACATAATTCATAATTTGTTATTGCAAATTGGGCAAATAGGATTGATCGACTTTGATCAAAACGAGATCGTTCCAATCAAACGAATCACAACTGGGTTTGATCAATTCATTTTACAATTTTAAAACCAGACAGAGTAGTAATCATAATCGGGATCCAATTCCTAAAAATGATCGAACTGACAACGATCCAATCAAGCGAATCAATTGTCTGGGTTTAACAATAGTCATTGTTCCATAATTCGGGCATATTTGCACAGATTTAATGAGATCACTGTTTTTACAAAAATAGAGTATTTCTAACCAAAATGAATTGAACAGAGTGGTACTCATGATTTGGAAAATCATATAACACAGCATATCGTAACAAGTATCCTCCCAAAAACATTTACCAATCACAGCATACAAATGATAACGAGATCGAATCCGAGCAAAATCGTATTCTAAATTGAGCATAAAAACTTGCCATGCGGAGTAGATACAAAACGAATTGTATTGAAAACACACCATTACTTTTGTTACTTTACTCAGACAAACTTAGCAAACGAAATCCAAACGAATAACCATACAATTTCCCTAAGTTTGAGTTTTGTTTAATGTTTTTCTGAGTAGTCTTTTCCAATCTATCACGGACCAACTGTAACAAGTATAACTCGTTAATTTATCAAATATCACATTCTTAATCATCCATACATCTTTGCAGACACAAAATATGAGTTGTAATTGAATGATACCTGGTGTTTCAAAGTGTGCATTGGAGATTGAGGTATGGCACCATTTGAAGGAGGTATGCCCAAAAGACCACAAATAATAACCTGCCACATAATATATTGAATCCCAGAAAACCTTAATACCTTGCCAAGTATTACTGATGCAACTAAACRTTTGACTGAATATATATATATATATATATATATATATATATATAWATAYATATAAGTATCACATACTTCAGTTCCCAAAATTTACTCTAGACTAAAATCCTTCTAATTTTGCATACAAAGAAACCCAACAGATCATAATGGAAAGAAAAGGACTTCCTCAAGTTTAATTCCTTTTGTTGAGCAAGTTGAGATGCCACGCTGTGGTCAAAATAGTGAAGGACAACAATCATTATGGCGGGAATAAATGCACCAACAATATATAACAATGGCACATCCCACATTTCCTAAATGGAGAAATAAAGCTTCAAATTAGTGCACAAAACTGAAAGAACTCAAGCTTTGGGAAAATACCAAACGTAGAATATGTAGATACTTATGTGTTCATTATAGTGAAAACATATCTTACTTGATTATTCTCTCCTCTCATCTGGTTTCCATTTTATAGGGGATGATATATTTACCTTGATCATTGTCCAATTGTCATAAGCACCAGGGGACCATGGATTTGGGCTATACAGGCACCTGGGAATTCCATCTGGAACATGGCTTGTTGTTATATATGACACTCCAGTCCAAACAAGTACCATCAAAGGAACTCCATAATCCGCAATAAGACCTCGTAGCCAACCTATCATATAAATACATCAAGGACATCACTATAAGACACAAACATAAAATATAGAAAACATTCAATCCTACTAGACAATAAACAACTAGAATCCATGGTACTAATATTTTTTATAATTGCAATAAGACCGAAGCCAGAGAAAGGATTTTTGCTAGATATCTTAAAAGAGAATAATTTTTAGTATTATTGATCTAATCCTTCAAAATACCTCAAAAATTAACTAATCAAAGGAAATTACCATCCCCTCCTCGACATCAAGCGTCTAATACCTACATACAGGGTTTCCAAACACAAATTTCACTTGCAATACTTACTTTCCAAGAATTTGACCAAAGCTCATCAAAGCCTTTAATCTCTAGATGTGTTTTAATTTCTTTTTTGGCAAGAAACGTGGGGAAAATTGAAGGTACACATCCACCGACCATTGTGGCAAAGGATCTAAAATTAAATAAGTTTCAAATTTCCTTAAAATAGATCAAGGAATAACCAATTTTTCCAATAGGGGTCGTGATAACCTCAAAAAGCTCAAATAAGAGAAAACATGTAATGTAATTTAAAGAAGACACTTCAAAATACTCTGAAATGCCAAAATTGTAGTAAAGAAGCTGAAATAACTAAACGTACCTTGCAAAATACTAAGTCTTTACCAAAAATTAATTGCAGGCCAGAGGATTTTGAGATAAAAATGTGATTGCCAGAGGTTATTATCGATTGGTATGTTAGTATACGCATTGATGAGGAAAAGGTACGAAGAACCTTACTCAAACATTTTCAGATCTTGCTAGGCTAAGGAAAGATAGTTGGGAATGTTACCCAGAGTTTATAGCCTTAGATTAAAAAAAATCACTTAATCCACATATAATATGTACGAGGGATCAAGGATGATTTTTTTATATTATATGCAACTGTGCAAAAGAAAGAAAGTGATAATATATGTAAGTGTGTACATGGATAAGAGATAAGGATGAAAGAAAAATATGAAAAATATCATTAAGATACACATGTAAGACTAAAATCAGAAATCTGATTTTTATATTAACTTCATTATGAGATACAAAGAAACATTCCCTTTAAAAACCCTTACGAGGGCGGGGACCAAAGTCAGATTTATAAGTCTTTGATGAGCACCATACAAAAAGACTAACAAAAAAAGAAAACTGAAGCTAAAGATCTAGATCAGCTTGCCATAAAAATGCTATCACTTGACTCTGTCATACACCTTTATAAATCTAATTCATACACCTTTAGAAACAAGTTGTCGAAAGATATGATTCAGTTTTGAATCTTGCTTCCTTCAATAAGACCTTCTATCATCAAGATAGTTTAGCCTTCTAGTAAACTTAGAATGAATTAAGAAAAAAAGTATCTCACAATTACAGAGTATACCTTATATCATAAGTTCCCCTTTTGTTCTCTCTCCTTTTTAAAAGCAAATTGCTAGCACACTCAACATCCATCAATTGCGCATGGAAACATGTTAGTAGTTCCATTCTTATTCTCAAACCCTGGAACTTTTTCGTAAGGTAATCATGTGCGCAATAAGAGGAGCACTTTCTATCATTATTTTTATAAAGGGATCCCACCTATTTAGTATTATTTAATACATATATAAGTAATAATGCATTGCAACCCATTTGTAGATAGGAATTTAATGTTGTGCTTATGCAACCCATTTGCAGGCAGGAATTTAATGTTTTGCTTTTAGGAGTCAACACGCACCTTTGTTGAGCCCACAAAATCCCAAAATTATCTACCATAGAGCTTCCTATGAGTAGATTTATCATCAGATACATTAGTCTTTTTCTTAATTGAAAACTGCTATAAACTTATGACAACAAAAGGGCTAGACATGTGGGATAACGATTAAAATATACTTCAATACCACCACAAGTAAAGACAACATAAACAAAATCTATGCATAAACCCAACAACTAGTTCAAAACCATGGAAGAAAAATCAAATGGCTAGTTGGTGCAAGCGATCTGCTCTAGGGAAAATCGATTGCCTAAGGTGTCTATCTGCTGTAAAATCTAGCATGGCACATGTACATGGTGCAACCATGTGTCAAGGTGGCCATTAAACCAAACAAAAACAGGTCAACTCATAGAGTTTAATCACCTTGTTCTTTGGAGGCTGGGCTTAGATCACTGGGACCCAGGGTTGGAATTTCAAAACCCACGAGCACATGAAATTTGACGGTTTTCCCAACTTCAATGATCGTTCTGCGGGTTTCTAAAAAGAATATTTACGGTTATTAAAAAAACTTAACCATAATTGACAGGTAAATTGGCTCGTGATGGGAAATTTGCCCGTCAAATTCCATACCTGCTGGGACCATATGAATTTTGTATAATTCTATTTTTAAAATTAACTCATCTCATGATTTACTATGATATTCATATGCAATTAAAATATCTTACCTCTAATGTGATATCTCTTGCTATGAAATCTTAAGCAAGCATAGACATCATTCCCGAGTAATATGTCCCACCGATCGATTTGCCAAGTGATGGCAGTTCTTTTGGCACCTAAGCCCCTCATAGTTTGTCTTTTTTTTTCTATCTTTCTTGCATGCGAAAAATTGGCAGCTGTCCACCCGAAGGAACAAGCCGACAGGATAACAATTATGCGCCCAAGCCCCTCATAGTTATGAATGATTTGTCTTCAGAAATAATCACCTTCTTCCTGTGCGGTAATGAAGAGTTCAGTTTTTGTTCATGAAAGCGTCCTGTATTGATAGTATTTAATCCTTCAATTCAATCAAAGATCATATTGATTTTCAGAAAACATTCCATGACAAATAGTTTTCCTGAATGAAACCTAAATTCATGTTGTTGTTTGAGCTTTCGAAATTTTCCTAGGATATATTTTTCCTAATGTTTTTCCTTGTTTATTAGTCATTATCCAGTGTCCTATATTTTAGGAAGAGTATTTGTCTAGGTAGAATATTCGTCTAGGGAGAATATTCTCTTCAGTTTTCACTTCAGTTTGACTAGTCGAATGGAGTCTAGATGCTGCATTGGTTTTGTTACCATGCAACATTAGGATCATCACCAACTAATGCAAATTAGTCTTGGTATGATCACTAGAATAGCGCATTACCCATTATTCCCCGATCTCCTCCTCACTTCACTCTATTTTAGTCAGTTAATTGAATACCGGTAGATTAGTTAACTCAGCTAGGTGGCAGTTCACTCTCATAACTGCCCGAGAGACTAGACTAGGTGGAAGTTTACTCCCGTAACTACTGGTGTGTTTCCAGATCACTCTAGACCATCTCTATGACACATTGGATTCTCCTCCAGTGCACATTGGTTGAGTTATACAGAGTATATCATGTGTAAATTATTCATTATTCATAACGGTTAATGAGAATTCTTCCATTCTTTCTCAATTTCTCTCTGCAAATGTGTGTGGTATTTTATAGCTAGATATATTCTATGCAGGTTCAACACATTTACATGGTATCAGGGCCGACAAAGTCCTAATAAAATCCTACACCAAATTATTTTTGCAGGTACCAAATATTGAAGATAGCGGAAAAATGGAATTCCCAAAAGAATTCATTCTTACACCTTACAATTACTTTGCATGGAAGGAGATAATAATAATGCATCTACGAACTAGAGGATTGTATAGGTTAACATTGAATACAGAGACATAACTGACATCATCCATAGAAAAATCCAAGTATCTAAATCGAATGGATGAAGCATTCAAAACAATTTGCAGTCTCATCTCTTGCGATCTCCTTTTTCACATAACTTTTTGTAAAACCCCCAATGAATCCTGGACCACCTTGGAAGGGCTCTTTGGAAAATAAGATGATATGAGGGGACACATGCTTGAGGTGGAATTTCTCAAATTGGATCCAAAAAGCTTCGACAATCTCCAATATTTCTTTACAAAATACAAGGATTTACTGTCGCAATGCAAAGCTTGCGGGGTTGATAAATCCAAGGAGGAGAAACAAATGGTTCTCACCATTCTCTCCAAACTTGGTCCTGAATTCTTCGTGTTCATATCCACATTTCATTCAGTCAGATTTGCCTCTGGAGCCACCTGGAAGATGCCTTCCTTGAGGAATTTATCGAATATCTAACACAAGAGCAAACCAAGCTCATCAACATGGGAAAAATCAAAGGCCCAAAGGCGCATGCACTTACTGTGCAATATGGCAGCCATCAATATCAGAAATCTAAAGTTAAAGACAAAAGGAAAGCTCATGCAAATCCTAAGAAGGAAGGGTAATCAAAATCCTTCACTGATGCCTCTGGATGCAAAGTTGGAAAGGGAAGAAAAGGGGAGAAATGCACATACTGCCATAAAGGTTTCCATCCATAATTCACATGCATGCAGAAACAAATAGATCCAATGACTCGAATACTCTAGAAAAATAACCTTGGAGATCGCATCCTCGAGGTTGCCAAGAAGAAGAAGCAAGAAAATCAGAATCCCTAGAAAGGCAATTCTAGCCATGCCTTGATTGCCATCAACTCCTCTCCCGATGCTTGGATCGATTCAGGAGAATCACATCACATGGTTGCCACAAAAGTAGTATTTTATTCATTGGATGCATGCAAAGGTCCTCCTATTATGATCGGGGACAACTCTCCAGTCGAGGTGACGCAAAGCCCCGACCTCAGCAGGGTCTGTTGAACTCCCGGTCTATGGATCTTCAACTCCTCTGAGATGAAATGGGTCCTTGGTCCATGCTGGAACCTTCAACACATATAAATCACAGGTCCTTTTACGAACTCCACCTATGCGAGCAAGCACTAGGCATAAGCTACTCCCACGCGACCACCGACGGTGACCACGTGCCTTACCAGAAAGCGTTTCCCACTTCGCGACTTCGGACTTTTATTGCGAGTTGACTCGACTCCTCCAATTCCTGAACTCTGAAATAGGGCTTAACGATCCCTAGCTCCTCCCTTAAATTCTTCGTTGATGTGGCCTCCGGCTGCGACCTGGGGCCCATCTTTTGGCACTACGGGACTTCGTGTATCGAGAACTTGCGAAATAGTTCTCTCCCCTTCTCGCGAAATGCGAACCTGCGATGACCTCTATGCCAGATTGATGACCTTTAGTTCCCGTGATCCGACGCTCCAGATTCTTCCTTTGCGAATCGAAATTTCACGTTTCGCGAGTCTGGAAGTGGACTTCCCTCTTCCTTCAGACTCCCGACTTTCTGATTTCTCCTTTCCACGGAAGGGATCAATGGTTAGATCTCTCTTGAGATTGCGAGTGTTGAAAGACTCTCGCCCTTATCCTCCCTGCAGATCTATTAGATCCAACGGTCCACGAAAATCAATGTTTCTCCCTTCAAGAATTTCTACCGTTCGTCCGAGCTCTCAATGTTTCCTGGCCAAATAACTTGGCGTCAACCCTTCTGAATTTGGTTCCATGAGGTGACTATACTTCCCTCGACTCTATCCTTCCTGAGCTTGATCCTTGCTGCGAACTCAAGGATTCTAAGGAGTCCTGTGTGCACTCCTTGCAGCCTTCACGATAACCTCTGGTTATTTGACAACCCCAACTCTGCACACTCTTTGCGACATAAGTTCTTCAACCACTCACTTGGGATGGGAAAGTCTAAGACTCTCCTTAGCCTGCGCACACCTTGCACGGCTTTGTGCTATACTTGCACTCCTACTAGTATAATTTACGTTATCTCTCTTGAGCTTTTCTGAGGTAAAACTCAAAATCTTGTCGATGCACTCCTTGCGGACTTTCACTTCACTCCTTGCAGTAATTCTTAGGAAGAGAAATGATTGAAACTCATACTCTCCTCATAGACTTCATACATTCAACATGAAATCACACATATATGGCATTGGAACAAATGCATAGCAGAGATTGGAATTAAACTGTAAACATACCATTCAATAGAAGCATACATGAACTATAAATACACTAGACAATAAGATCAAAGCATTGTTATATTAATTCAAGTGCTTATGTACATGGTCTACAACAACAACAACTATCTGCTCATACAACTTCTTTGAATCTTTGTTCTTCTCTGCTCTCCTATGTTCTCTTGCTCTACTGCTCATACAATGAGAATAATGATACCACCTTTACGAGGGAGTCTTCTTGAGTTTTTCCTTCCTACAACCTTAAGCTATCTTATTGAAATTAAAGACTGCCACCTACTTTACATTTATTACAATAAATGTCCATAATCGACAAATGAGAGCGAACGCTCAAGATCTGTATTACAATCGCCAAAACATTAAAAGCAATTACATCCTTCCAGCTATTACGTTAATGTGTTTTCTTTCGAAATTTCAAAATGTCTTCAAAATGCACGCTGGTGTATATCTAGCTATCCTCAACTCGCACTTGCTGACAATGCTCCTGCATCATACTCCTCTGGCTGAAAAATTCATGGACTCCTGTCCATGAGCTCCTGCATTGATTGTCCATGTTTCTGGATATCTACTTCACTCTCCGAACTAGCATGTTCAATCGAGTGTCCCTTCCACTTTACCAAATATTCAAAATATGTCCTCTTTCGGGTCTTCTTGCTAACTCTCTAATCAATGATCTTTTCCATCTGCGGATTTTCAGCTATAGGCATCTGTTTGACCTACTGAATTTCCTTCTGACTCTCTACTCCTCCTGTTTCATCTGCTCTGTAAGGATACAGATATGCTACGTTGAATATGGGTGATATGCCCACATCGTCTGGCAATTCTATCTCATAAGCATTTGCCTCAAATTTCTGTAAAATTTTACATGGCCCTATTTTGTTCATTTTCAGTTTATTATATGTTCCCCCTGGGAACCTTTCTTTTCTGAGATGTGCCAAAACTAAATCCCCCACTTCGAACTGAAGCTCTCTCCCGTGTTGATATGCTCTGCGCTTGTATTCCTGGTTGGAACTCTGCAATCGCTCTCTGATTTTACTGTGGAGCTCCTCCATCTCTACTGCAAAATCTTCTGCTCCAGTCCTCATGAACTCACTTTGTTCTAAGTCTCTCAACTCAGACACACCTCTTGGTTGCATTCCATACATTATATGAAATGGGCTCCTTCTTGTACTCCTATTAGGTGAGTCGTTATATGCAAATTCCGCTTGCGGCAGAATCTGATCCCACTGACTGTGATGTTCAGTTACTAAACTCCTCAATAAGTCCCCCAAACTTTGATTTACTACCTCAGTCTATCCATCCGTCTGAGGGTGATATGCTGAGCTAAAGGATAAAGTCATCCCCAACTTCTTCCATAGTGTCCTCCAGAAATGACCAACAAATTTGGTATCTCTGTCTGAAACAATACTCTTGGGTAAACCATGAAGTCGAACAACTTCTTTGAAAAACAGATTTGCAATGTGTGTTGCATCACTGGTTTT
>ML794368.1:130335-153009 GCA_009831015.1 Picea engelmannii
TCCCTCAAGCAAGCCAAGAAGGATAATAAATTATCACCAAAGTACTATGGCCCTTATAAGGTATTGAAAAAGATTGGTACTATGGCATACAAATTGGAGTTGCCTGCATCTTCACGAGTACACCCAGTTTTCCATGTTTCATGATTTAAAAAGGTTATAGGCAACAAGATCCCAGTTCAAACTATATTGCCAGAACTTGATGTGGAAGGCAAAATCATATTGGAGCCTGAAGCAACTGACACAAGAATTCGCCAACTGAGGAATAGATCCATTTCAGAGTATCTCATTAAATGGACGAAATTACCGGCTGAAGATTCCACTTGGGAAGATGAGTCTTTTATATAGAAGCATCCAGAGTTACTCAAGCGTTGCAGACAACACTTGTCTCAAGGGGAGGGGCATGTTAAGCCCTAATATTGGCTCATTAACCCTTAATTGGGGCATATTAGATTAGTAATGTTATTTTATTTATGTCGGCTTTAGGCCATTAGTTGTAATTATACCTCCTAGTCTCCTATATATAGCAAAGAGACATTTTCATTTTGAATCATCTTGTACTTGAACATTTAAGTGGGGTAAAAGGAGGTTGCCCCCTCGAAGAGGCTTATTATCTGATATTATCTCCTTTTCAAGGCATTGAGTACTTTTCCTGAGGTTTTTATATGCTATATTGATGTTTGGTTCTTAACAAACAATCTGGTAACTGTCTTCGTGTTTGTTTATGCATTTCATAATTTAATTGTTCTCTTTATTTTCTGTACATGCATATTTTTATTGTGTTAACTAGTTTGTTGTAGTTTAATTGTTTTGATTCTCTTTTGCAGGTTAGAATGGTGAGATGTGTTAGCATGCATTGATCTTGTAAATTAGGAACATACTTGCAAGTCTCTATACTAACCCTGTGTGCAATTAGATGTTAGATTATGCTTTGATTTATGATTTTATAGTCAAGTTTAGAACACAGTTTTAATTAGAATAGAACATAGTTTTAATTTGGGTTCTCTTTGACAAGGATTTGATGGATGGATATAATTAATTCTAGTTTTTAATTATAGCTTGCTTATTTCAGTTTTATATAGATCTCGTTTAATTAGTTGTTGGTTAATGTAGATTGTTAGTTTACTTTTCAATATCATAGTTTACTTTCTGTTTTTAATCATTTCCTTATTGTAGTTTGAATTGTTAGAATAGACATAGCATAGTTTCATTTTACGTAATTTCCTTTCCTAGAATTAAATTGCAATTATATTTCTTAGTTAATGGTTGAATCTAATTTTTCTTATGTAGAATAGAAGTATAATGATGATCTCATTATGTTGTTGATGGTTTATACATGAATATGCAGGGTATTTAACATTGTTTTATCATGGCTAAATTCTCATTGGATTGTTTAATCCATACCTTTCACTTTGCCATTGAAATTAGTGTTAAGCTTATACCCCTTGAATTGTCCTTTGTTGTCAAGTGCCATCAAGATATTATCCGACACCGAAGACATTCACAAAACCGCCAGCATTATATTTGAATTGTCATAGGTTAAAATATAGTTTTCTTGTTTTCATAGATTAAAGATAGTTTCTTGCTTTTGTAGATCATAAAAGATATAGTTTCTTGCTTTCATAGATTAGAAGAGATAGTTTTCTTGCTTTTGCATATCAGAAGATATAGTTTCTTGCTTTCATAGATTAGAATAAAGTTTTATTGTTGCTATAGGATAGATAGACTTTGCTTTGATAGATTATATAGTAGTTTGCTTATCATAGATTAAACATTAGTTGGTAGTTCTTCTTTCTTTCAATAAAATAGATTTCCTTTCACGCATTAGAAATAGTTTTGAATTAAGCATTTAGTCCACTTGCCTCTTAGGCTAGATAGTTGTTCAATTAGAAGTTTTAATTTGATTGCTTGCATTAGTTAGTTGTTTTTTCTTACTTGTCTATTTTCTTTAGTAGGTTAGTTAGTTGTTTTTTCTTACTTGTCTATTGCTTTAGTAGGTTAGTTAGTTGTTTTTTCTTACTTGTTTAATTGCTTTAGTAGGTTAGTTAGGTGTCTTTGCTTGCTTGTTTATTTATTTTCTTTCATAGGGTAGTTGCTCATTGAATATAGGTTGGCAAGTTAAAATAGTTTGCTTTTGTCATTTGCTTATTATGCTTAAATAGTTTGCTTTTGCTTATTGTTATGAACTAGTTTGCTTCAAGTAGGGTTTTTACTTACTTTCTTAGAACTATCCATCGATCCTTGGCCCAAAAGTACTTAGGTTACATAGTTTCAATTTGGTTAGTAGGGTTTTCTCATTATATAACTTTGCTCGAGTATATTAGCCTTAGATAGCTACCTTCCTTAGTTAGACTATACTCCTACCAACCTTCTACATTTGGCATATATTTTGCTAGAACTCTAAGTTTACTTACCCCGGGTTGAAAATTTAATTGAGTTTTTTTACTGTGTTTTTAGTGCATATAGAACACCCGTCAACTACTTGGGATTTTGTTTCTTGATCTACTTTTTGTATATAAGGAGACATTTTACCATCACTCTCTCGGTGTGGGAATCAACATAGGAAATATTGAATTTATCCCTAAAGTAGGGGACCCAGAGGTAATCATGAATTGATGACCCATTACTTTGTTCAATATCTCCTATAAGATTCTAGCCAAAGAACTAGATCTATGGCTAAAACATATAATTCCTAATATCATTCAACTTGAATAGAGTAGCTTCATTTAGGGGTGGTACATTCTGGAAATTTTTATTGTTATGTGAGAGGGTATGGAATGGGCTTGGATGCCCACCCTACATTCATTGTTTATCAAGATTGACTTCGAGAAGGCATATGATAGAGTTGAGTGGCCCTTCATTTTGGCCATACTCAAAACTCTAGGGTTTGCTCCATCTTTCATTACGAGGTTGGAAACCATCTTTCATTAATAATGTGGAAACCCTATTTATGGATGCCTCAACTTATCTCTCTATTAATAATTGCAATTAAGGTGAAATCAATCTATTTGGATCCATCTAACAATGTTGTTGGCTAGCTCTAAGATTGGATGCAATGGTAAGCTTCTTCTCAGGCATAGACCGCGAATTGATGGTAATACCAAAAACCCCATTTTAAAATTTAAATTCATATAAAAAAACAATAGAAGAAATTACCATATTTTGCGACAATGATGGTCTAGGTCATCGAGTCTCCTCTATCGCTCGATCTAGGGGTTCCTCTTCGCAGGAGGGATACTAGTGATCTCTAATGAAGTCATGGGTTAAAATACTAAAATAAAACCCTACACAAAGAGAAATGCATAGTCGATACTCACCATTCTTGGTCCCCTGAGCGTCATCTATCTCCCTGCCTTGAGTTAACGATTGGATTTACCACTCGATCTCCAACGAAATATGGCTATAGAAATGGTAGAAATGATTTCTTTCGCCCTCGGTTTCGCACTCAATGATATACTTGCGGCCCTCGATCTTGCGCACGTGCATTGATATCACAATGGTCGGTTGGGTTTTGTGATATCCACAATAATGATGTTTCATGGATTACACCAATAAGACAATGCCATATGTGCAAAGTGTGGAAAATCTAATATCGTTTAAAAAACAAAAAAACGTGGCCATGATCTCTCTACAACTAACCTTTCCAATAAATACCGATTCAAACTAACTCTATAATTGGGAGTTTTGATACTCCATTCCATGGTTCCCTCGCTCCATGATACACTATACATGGTCAATGTTGATGGTAAGGGCCTCAATTATCTAGTAATATCATTGTGATCCAACCTTTCCACAAACCCATTCAATAGAGAATAATAAAGATGAAGTCCTTGTAAATAATAACATTGCATGCACAATGCAAGTGAATGAAATATAATGAAATGTATGAGCTCAAAATAATTGATTCATGGTGCTCTCATTCCCAAATGCATATGGAATCATTCACACACAAATACATGGAATCAATTACACTTCTAAGATCCATCGTAACAAAAAATGACCAAGTATTTTGCATATTCATTAACGACACAAAAATGTGCATATGTTAATGAAATGTGTCAATGAAACTTGTTGCATACAAGAAACATTCTATCCAACCATAAGCATCCAAATCATATACCACCACCATGTTGGAATATGAGGCCACTAAATGAAGGAACAAGTCTCAATGTTATTTCTCTCACAACCCAACCCATATGATTTCATGCTAAGTGGACAATTCCTACTAGAACACTCCACGTAATTACTCAAGCTCTCCAACCATCCATGGAGCTCTCTACCTATACCTCACACACAACACTAGGGAAAATATTCCTCCCTCTGTGCTCGATGATTCCTCAAAGATATATGGATACATTCCCTTCTTTGTGTCACAGTCCCTAAGAATCCTCCTCCCATTCAATGTTCTAAGTGTGTGCAAAAGGTGTCTATCTATTATTTGTCTTTTTGGTTTTTCCTGTGGGATTTTTAGTTGGATTCTCAAACATCTATGAACCAAAAATACACAAGTTTACAAGCTTCATAGATTTCCCACCCTCTACACTCTCTTATATCCTTTTATACCCATCTAGGGTCTTTTCACTTCGGGAATTTTACTGGGAAATGAGAAGGTTTAATATATGTATGAAATTTCTTTCGACACGAGGAAACATGGGACCCTTACACTTGTACTCAGTCCTTGCTAGGGTCCTAACCTGCACATAGGTAGAACAATATAGTCAGATGTAATAAAGGTCAACATTAATAAGTCCTTTCAATAAAATAGAATAAGTCGAATGTAAGAAGACATAATAGAAGTTTCCGCTTCTAGAAGGATCTTCCTCTAGATGCTTCTTTTGATAAACATATTTAGTATAAATAGGAGTCGAGGGTATGAGAACCCTAGCTTGGATATTATTGTAATAGATCTCTGCTCGATTGGAGGTGCCCCCTCGAAGAGGCCCATGAACATTGCTCTCATAATCAAAGTGTTATTTCTGTTGTTATTCTTATATCATTCCAGTGTTATTGTGGTGATTGTTCTGGTTATATTGCTATTATTCTGCCATTTCTAGCATTTTATTTATGTTCTGCATACTTTTTATATCTGGTATATTACAAGTGGTATCAGAGAACTTTCCTCGGCAACAATTGTGGGTTAATTTTTTTTCAGGGTAGAGACGTATTCCGACATATTTAAGCCACAAAGATCAGTTGTTACACGCATAAACCCACGGTTGAGGGATTCATACACGCAGGAAATACAAGTGGTACTTAAGCGCACATCTGTTGGCCACCCTTGTAGCCCCTGTTGGTACCCCTTCAAGTGGTAGTGCATCAAACAACACCTGTGTACGGATCGACCTAGATTACCTGAATCCCTCTTTAGATAAATCGATAGGCTGCCTAACTACTATAGTGCCACCGAGAACAACACTTGGGAAGATACTCTCTAGTACCTGGGTAGTCGGCTAGTATGACTAAGGGCACGATCTAGCCTCCTTAGTTAGTGCCCTGAGATATTGGGTCGAGTACTACTGTTGGACCCTGCACATATATCAGAGAGATATAGCACATAGAAAACCCTTGTCTGTAGAACCCTTGAATACCTAACCCTTGGGGACATAAACATAAGCAAATTAAAACATACAAGATCTATTGCCGCGCAACAGTGTTCGGGTTGCCAAATCATTACACATTTATTCCTGGTTAAGCATTTGGGCATTTCATCACTGCAATATTCTTTAGACTGGAGTATAACTCTGTAGGTGTTAAAAAAACAAAAAACAAAAATGAGTCTGGAAATTTTTGCACCATTATTTGAGACCTATTCCATTGGATTCATCTCTTCGTCATTATCACATTCATACATATCATTTTTAAGAAAAATGTTTGACCCCACCGGCCCCATTTCAGTTCCCTCGTCATCATGGCCCATACCCGTAGCCAAGACTGGGAAGCTCTCTTCAATACCTTGCAATCTAATTTCACCAAGACCCAACAAGAAGTGAAACAACTCAGTGCCAATGTCGTCGCCATCAATATAGCCATGCATTCGTCAATGGAGGAAATCAAATAAGACCTGACTACCTATATTGAATCTCTCGTTTCAACGTTCTGCACCAAGCTGCATATCCCTACAAATAAACCTTTATTTGAACCACCTCCACATACTGAAGCTGAAAATTGCTCTCATTCCCATAAATTTTAGCACCATCACTTTCAACATGACCTACACCTTCCGCGGGTGGATGTGACCAAATTTGATGGCTTGTATTCCACTGGTTGGGTAACCCAAATGGAACATTATTTCTCCTTATACGGCATTATAGATGACTTGGCCAAACTTTAGTATGGTTCTCTCCATCTAGATCAAGAACGTTGGCAATGGTGGCAATGCAGAAAAACTTCTCGTCAAGGGTATATTTCTTGGACACACTTTGTGGAAGAGATTTATGAATGATTTGAGACTGACACCAACCATTTGGGCCGTTTGACAAAGTTGAAACAATTAGGCACATTAGAAGACTTTATAGTTTCTTTTGAGTGCCTGGTTTTTCGGACAGAGGGCATGTCTAATGCCTTTTTCCAAGAGTGTTTTATCAGTGGCCTCAAGGATGATATTCGAGCCCATGTTCTCATGGCTCGGCCTCAGATTTGGGTGGAGGCTACTAAAAGAGCTAAAGAAGCACAACAAGTTGTATCTTCTCAAAACCAAAAACCCTCCTTTATCTCTAACATTAAACCAATAAATCCCACTACTCCCTCCGCTCCACTAAAGATCCAAAAATTGACCAGGGCTGAAGTGGCTGAACACCAACTCAAAGTCCTTTGTTATAATTGTGATGACAAATATTTCTCGGGCCACACGTGTAAGGATGAAAATATTTTTATGGCCATCTCAAAGGATATTTCAGAAGAGGATGTTGAAACTCCCCTTGTGTCCAAGTCACCTGGAACCACTGACATAACCTATCCCTCAGACGCTCCCGAAGTAGAACCAATAATTTCCCTAAAGGCTCTCACTAGCTTCTCTGCTCCCCAAACCCTCAAGCTAATCAGTTACATCAAGCATAGGAAGGTCATCATTCTAGTTGATAGTGGAAGCACCCATAATTTTATTTATCGCCGCATTGCCCAAGAAACTCATTGCTACATCCATGCAGTCAATGATTTCCAAATCATGATTGCTAATGGTGTCTACATGAAATGTGGAGGGGTGTTGTGAAAATGTGTGTCTCCAAATTGGTGACTACCACCAGAAATATCATATGTTTACTATCGACATGGGCGGTTGTGACATTGTGTTGGGTGCAGACCGGCTAAGGACTTTGGGTCCCATTCTCATAGATTTTAAGGAATTAACCATGCAATTCGACTAGGAGGGCCAACAATATAAGTTCCAAGGCATAATTGTCGGTTCACCTGAGATCATTAGTTCCCATCGCATGGAAAATATTCTAAGAAAAGGTCATTCTGGTGTTATTGCCCAACTCCATGCCATACAAGCAACAAAGACACCCTTGGTGCTGCAAGACCTCCAATCCATCCTTTCTAAACATCAAGTGGTCTTTTCCACTCCCGAGGGACTCCCTCCTTCCCATGGTGTTCATGATCATTCCATTCCCCTTGTACCAGGAAGCCTTCCTCCCAATATTCATCTGTATCATCACCCCTTTTCCCAAAAAAATGAAATTGAGAAAATGGTCTAGGAACTCCTTAACACAGGCCTTATCTTCCCTAGTGCGAGCCCCTACTCTTCTCCTGTGGTCATGGTCCTGAAGAAATAAGTTTCTTGGTGAATGTGTCTCAACTTTTGTTCCCTCAACAAACTTACCATTAAAGACAAATTTCCCATTCATGTCATTGATGACCTCTTTGATGAATTAAGTGGCGCCCAGTTCTTTACTAAACTTGATCTTCGTTTTGTCTACCAATAGATACGTATGAAAGAGGTAGACATTCCCAAGACTTCATTTAGAAATCATGAAGGCCACTATGAGTTTTTGGTCGTGCCCTTTGGCTTGTGTAATTCCCCCTCCACCTTCCAAAGCCTCATGAAGCATGTCTTCCATCCTTTTCTCCATCATTTTGTCTTAGTTTTCTTTGATGATATTCTCATCTATAGCAAAACCTGGACAAACCATCTTGCTCATGTGGATCGAGTTCTCCATCAACTCTCTCAGCACCAACTTTTCCTAAAACAGTCTAAATGTGCTTTTGGCACCTCAAAAGTTTAGTACTTGGGTCATTTGGTTGGCAAGGACATCGTCAGGGTGGATCCTTAAAAGATTGAAGCTATGCAAGACTAGCCTCACCCAAATACTCTTAAACGATTGCATGGATTTTTGGGGTTAACAGGTTATTATTGAAAGTTATTTAAGAATTATGGAAAGATTACAACACCTCTCACTGCACTCCTAAAAAATAACTCTTTCACTTGGACTCCAGCAGCTGCTCAATCTTTTCAAACCTTGAAGATTGCCATGTGCACCACTCCAGTCCCGACCCTTCCTGATTTCACAAAGACCTTTGTCTTGGAATGTGATGCTTCAGGGAAAGGAATTGGTGTTGTGATTATGCAAGAGGGTTGGCCTTTGGCCTTTACCAATAAGAAATTGTCTGAAAGAAATCTGGGCAAATCAATCTATGAAAAGGAAATGTTGGTTATTCTACATGTCGTTGATCTGTGGCACCCTTATGTATTGGGGCAACACTTCCAAATTAAGACTGACCATCAAAGGCTCAAGTATTTTTTGGAACAATGCATTTCCTCCCCGGAGCAAAAAAAATGGGTGACTAAGCTCTTTGGATATGATTATGAGATCATTTACAGGAAGGGAAAAGACAATGATGTACTTTCCCGAAAATATGAAGATGACAAATCCCTTTTTTCTCTTTCCTTCATTGTACCAGATTGGCTCCAAGCCATTTGCCAGGAATGGCTACACGATCCCAAAAGTTCGCATATGATCCAACAGTTGCAGTCCAATGCTCCAGCTTCCCCAGGGTACTCTTGGCTCCATGATGAGCTTATATACAAAGGTGGTTTGTATTTAAGTAAACAATCAAAACTTAAATCCATGGTACTTTCTGAGCTTCATGCTACACCCACTACTGGGCACTCCAGGTTTACTAAAACCTATGACAGGGTCAAACATTCTTTTTTTCTGGGATGGTATGAAACAAGACATTCGTAATTTTGTCGTTGAATGTGATGTGTGTCAATGCAACAAGGGCGAAACAGTCAAATCTCCGGGAACACTACAACTGCTTTCGATTCCACCTGCTATTTGAAGGGATATCTCTATGGATTTTATTACAGGCTTACCCAAATTGTGAAATAAATCAGTCATCATGGTGGTTGTTGATCACCTTTCCAAGTATGCTCATTTATTTTCTCTTCAACACCCATTTACAACATCCACGGTGGCTCAAATTTTCATGGATCAGGTCTTCAAGCTTCATGGCATGCCACATTCTATTGTTTATGATCGCAACCCAACTTTCACCAGCAATTTTTGGCAAGAATTGTTCAAGCTACAAGGCACCCAATTGTATCTCAGCACATCTTATCATCCCCATACTGATGGTCAAACAGAGGTTGTAAACAAGTGTTTGGAAACATATTTGAGGTGTTTTGCCTCAGAAAAGCAAAATCAGTGGGCTTAATGGTTACCCCTAGTTCAATGGTGGTACAACACTTCATACCATACAACTACACACATGACTCCTTTTGAAGTGGTATATGGATAAAATCCCCCTTCAGTTCTCTCATACTTACCTGGTGTCTCGAAGGTCCAGGTGGTTGACCAAATGCTTACCGTTCGAGAGGCTATTCTCCGCACCCTCAAAGAGAATTTGGTCATGGCACATAATCGCATGAAGCAACAAGCAGATCAAGGTCGCTCTGAACGTCAATTTGCAGAAGGGGATCAGGTGTTTCTTTGAATGCAACCTTAGAAGAAAAATTCCCTCAAGGCCAAGCATTGTCAGAAGCTAGCGCCAAAATTTTATGGTCCTTATACCGTTCTCAAGTGTGTGGGACAGGTGGCCTATCAATTAGATTTGCCCAGTCATTCTAAGCTACATCTTATTTTTCATGTTTCATGCTTAAATAAGGTGATTGGAACTAAGTGCCAAATTCAAACCAACCTTCCCGAGATAGACGAAGAAGGATCGATTTGGCTACAACCACACACAGTTTTGGACCAGTGTGAATGTCGCCTATGTCAGAGAACCATCAAGGAAGTGTTAGTCTAGTGGAAAGATACAACTCCAGCAGATGCCACTTGGGAACCAACTACCATTCTGCAGCAATTTCCACATCTCAAGCCTTGAGGACAAGGTTGTTTTTAAGGGGGAGGACATGTTAGGGTCCTAACCCGCACACAGGTGGAACAATATATTCGGATGTAATAAAGGTCAACATTAATAAGGCCTTGTAATAAAATAGAATAAGTCGAATGTAAGAAGACCTAATAGAAGATTCGACTTCTAGAAGGATCTTCCTCTAGATGCTTGTTTTGATAGACATATTTAGTATAAATAGGAGTCGAGGGTATGAGAACCCTAGCTTGGATATTATTATAATAAAGCTCTAGTTGACTGGAGGTTTCCCCCTCGAAGAGGCTCGTGAACATTGCTATCAGAATCAAAGTGTTATTTCTGTTGTTATTCTTATATCATTTCAGTGTTATTGTGGTGATTGTTCTGGTTATATTGCTATTATTCTTCCATTTCTAGCATTTTATTTATGTTCTGCATACTTTTTATATATGGTATATTACAGTCCCATTCATCCATAACTACATGAAATGATTTCCTCACCAACATATTGCATGCATTCAATGATTGGTTTAATGAGTCAATGGAAGTGGATTACTTCATTTAAGGCACATGGGTGATATCTAAGTCTAACAAATTACAATATATGATAAACTTTCCCATAGAGTCCCTTGCATCTTCCCCTCTAGTGGAATCATAACACCTCTCCTTCACATGCTCTCAACAACTAGATTGGACCATTTTATATTCAACATGATATGCAAATCTTAATACTACCATGTAAATCCTATGACATGGTCTACATATGCATAATTAGAGCATGCATGCCTAGTCATTCATTAGTAGAGCCTTGTCCTTGAGATTTTCAATAGGAATATTTACAATGCATTTACACAATTACAACATAAGATCATTATATTTTGGTGAAAATGGATAGAATTTCTTCATAGAACCATACATTTTCATTTTATACATAGTATGACCAATACATTCCATGGGTCAAATTTGAGATCATTATAGTTATTTAGAAAACCTTTGATGGAATTTCACATGAAGGGAGCACTATATATTCCATTGATCCTAATCAAGAGGATGTTGACCACGATGATGAGGATTAAGGAAAATGAGGAAAATTGTAATGATGATGAGGATGTTGTTGAATATGAGGAGGATGATGAATAGCATGAAGATGATGCCAGAGAAATGCTCTAGTAGTTGTGAAAGATAATATTATATTAATGTTAATAATTGAACTAATTACATGTTTAATAATTGATATTATAGGTCAACCTCATTCCATTATGTTGTGAATTTGTATATTGTAATTGGTACGATATCAAATGTGTTGGGTTCATTCATTAATCTACCACATACTCCTAATCCACCCTTAAAGGCCCTAGCATAGGTCATTTCTCATCCATATTGTAAATTCATTGTTTCTATGCATATGGAGCAATTATATATAGTTGTATTCCTTTCATATTAGGAGTCATGTTTACCATGTGGGTATCATAATCAAGACATAGTTGTGGGTATTGGAAATTTCCTAAGAACAAATACTATCGACACTTTTCACATTGCTCCTTTAGGAAAAGGATATGAAAAAGTGAAGGTCCTTTGAGTAAATGATCCATAATCCTCACTCTCCAAAACCAAATCAGGAGTTTATTGGACAAGTACAAAATGTGGTCACTTCTTGGCCTATGGATAGGATACCCCTACTTAGTGACGTTTTCAATGTTAATTGAGGTAAGTTGACACACTGGTTAAGAATTGAAATTTATACCTTTTATTGAGGTTTTTATATTCTTTAATAAATATTATGTTTATAAGAATTTAAATTTCATGAAACCATTAACATTTATAAACTATTATGTAGGATGTACTTTAAATGTGTGCACATATGGAGAGATTGGTATTTGGATTATTATTATGACAAGACAAAGAGAATGAGGAAAATTATAATAATAAGAATGTTCATGAGTTTAAATTTTACATTCTTAAGTCAATTTTCCATTATATTAAATAATTAATTGTATATTGTAAATATGTACATGTGTTTTTATTGAAGATGTATATTTTTGTTATTCACTATTTTCATATGTTAAATGTATTGATAATTTTCATGTCTTTTTATTTTCTCAATTTCCATTTTGATGAGATTTAAGTAGTCATATATTTATTATTCTAGTAATCAACACTAGTCATGTGCCAATATCTAATTGGTCTTCTCTTTGGTCACCTTTTCCTTCTCAATTCTCACAAGACCATGTCTTTTTTGACCCCTTTTCATGACCTAACCTCGATAAATATTTATGGACTATATCAAAAGTTTTTTCAAAACACATTAATACTCGATAGACAATTACTCAAAAAATTGCACAAGCTTCTTCAGTTATTTGATGTTATCTTTGATTTTTGCTCTCATCTATGCTATTAACCATATTCCAGTTATTGGCCACCCAGTTACAGAACATTCACTTATGTGGGTATAGTATGAGTAATATTTGAGTCTTGAAACCCTCCCATACCATCAAGGCATGCATCTAGTGCAACCCTGTCAAATTTCAATGACTACAAGAAACGTTTGAGAAAATTTCAAAGTTGGCCCCATTAACTGGTCACTTTGCGGGGTCGACGAGAATCAACACTTATTCTAGTAGTCAACACTGGTCATGTGCCTATATCTAATTGGTATTCTCTTGGGTCACCTTTTCCTTCTCAGTCCTCACACAACCATGTATTTTTTGACCCCTTTTCATGACCTAACCTCGATAAATATTATGGACTATATCACAAGTTTTTCAAAACACACTAATGATCGATAGACAAGTACTCGAAAAATTGCACAAGCTCCGTCAGTTATTTGATCTTATCTTCAACCTTTTTCCCCCTGAGCTAGGACTAGATTGAAATTTCCTTCTATGATGGTTGTTGTGCCTCTTTCGTCACCTTAGTGAGAAAAATAGAGGTGCTTGCAAGATTAGTTGGGTTTGCTAAGCAGGATAGCTGTAAGGAAAAGGGTTAGAGAAAGAAATATAAAAGAACAAATAAGAAATAAACTAAGAAATAAAATAACAACTAAACTAATGAACATAGGGACATAAGGAGAAAAGAAACAATAAGACCCATGTCACCAATGGTAAGGTTGATATTAGTGAAAGAAAACACCAAGAAGAAAGAGGACTATGAGTCCCTTCTTCCTCCAAGGGAGGGCTCTTGGACCCCTACAAAAAATATCTTCTTACAACTTTGAATGAAAATGGTGAAAGAATTCTTTGCTAATCCACTCAAGGGGTGAGATGGATTTCCCAATGTAATGGTGATAGTATACTCTTGGTGAGAATAGAGGATTCCTCAAGAGAATAGTAGCAGCATAACTTTGCTATTAAAATTCCTTGAAAAATGAAGTGCATCCATGGCCTTTTTATAGCACCTCTTTGAGGTATTGTGAAACCAACTTGTAGTGTGGAAAGAGGCTAATTAGGGCATTTTTAGGTCTTTGACCAACCACCCAGTCGGATCCAGTCCATATTTGAGTGTCAAATCAACTTGGAAGCTGAGCCAGAAGTGGGTGGGAGGCTGACCACTCTCATAAATGCGTTGTTATTAGAGGTGCGCGGATTTTTGCGACCACAGTCGTGCATCGGGCGCATGTGCGCTTTTCCCATGTTTCTGTTTTGTGCATGTGCACATGTGCCCTATGTCATCATAATACACTTTAATTTTATCATTGGTTGCATGGTTTTAGACCCTTTGGAAATGATTTTGTGGTAATTTTGGTCCATGGGTGACCTCATAACTGTTTGACGATGCTGAATTCTTGTAACGATTTGTAGACGAAATTTTATTGATAACAAATGCCCCCTGATGGATGAGGTTAGGAGCATACGTATAGCCGAAATCCATCAATGTTTCTTCTACTAAGAGTGTTGTTGTAAGAGAGAGAGATAGTGGGATTGTCAAGAGTTACCCGTTGGAGGGAGAAGGGAACCTGTAGAACCCAACCTTCCATAAGGTGTGTAAAAATAAACTGTGTACAAATGAGGCAGGCATGCCCCATGCTCATGTTCATGTAACTCAAAAAGGAATGGTGTGTTGATGTAGACAATTGCAGCACCCTGGGGTGATCATGATAAAGGCAGAAGACAATTTTGCGGAGGAACATACTCTGACCAGAAGGTAGTGATATCTGTAAGAAATATCACAGATTTTGTAGGCATTGATAGCCCAACCAAGTTCATAGGTCTTCGACAAATATAAGAAATAACTGCAATAGTCGCAAAGTAAGACCCACCGTAACATGAGAAAGTGTTAAGTTGAATGTTATGGGGGTCAACGACAACAGAGAGAAATTGTGGTTCTCCCTGTGCCATCCGAGATCTCTCATTGGAAAGGTAATGAGAGTCAAGATACTGTTGCCCTTCTGGAAAACTGTGCTGATGTCGACAAAAGGGGGACGCGACTCCCAGAAGCAAAGGGCTTCGTGAAATCTAATAGGTGAAGTTAGGAATTGGAGGAGGTACATGGTCGAATTCATGATGTATGAAGACTCAAGACTACCCTTGGTTGGGGGTATATGCAAAGTATAAGTGGCCGCAACCGTTCAACTAAGTCGAGTGTCAGGGGGACAACAAGACGTGGGATAAGTTGTGCCAGAGGCGGGACAAAGTGAACAAACTCAGAGGGTAGAGGTAAGTGGCTTGTGTAATACTCAGAGTATATGGACGATGTCAACAAGGGTAGGTGATAAGGAGTGCCCCAACCAAGGGCGACATGGGTTGCGTTTTCCAAAAAGGGAAGAAGGTCGCCAAAGGTGACGATAAAAAGGTATGGAAATGTTGGAAATAAAGGCTTTTGTACAATAAATAAAGAATAATTTGGGATGAGTGTACAAATATAGAAATGGGTGCCCCAATGGAATATGGTTGGGCCGGTGAGGGTGCCATTAGTTTGGAGAATTGGTGGAAGGTGGGGGCCCCATGGGTGGGTTTCTCTATGAGGTAGATGAAATGGAGGGAAATTTGCAGAGGGGAAAACTGATTATGGATGAAATGGAGGGTTCATGATACTATGGAGGTGCAATCAAAATAGAACCTGGGAGTCCATTGGGAAAGCTAGCAAAATGAGGAGAAGGAGTATGCGGCTGATTTGCGACGTGATGTAAGACTATCGGGACTCCCATCCCTAAAGGGTTGAAAAACATCATGAGTGTCAAAGTGTAAAAGGGTGCTATGAATGGGACAAATCATGTGGGTAAGAGTGCTACCGGGTGATAGTACCTAAGATGCAATGGAGGTGTTGGTACTACCGAGCCGGAGATGGGGATCCTAGAGGCAAATGTCAGAGGGTGTGACTGGAGATGCAATTGAGATTTAGAGGGAATGATTACATGCCAATGCTGATTATATACCTGAAGGGGTTGCATTGATGTATGATGACCAAGTACCCGCACACATCAAAACCAAATACCCGAAGCGAACAATATCTGAAAAGAATCAATCATACAAGCATTGATTTGATAATTTTGAACATGAGAATGCGTACCTGGACGGGGCATGAAAAAATGGACCCCCAGGGGCTAAGGATAAAAACTGGCTCAGGGACTGTCTTGATGTAGGTGACGGAATGTTGATCCCGTTGCTGAAGATGGATCGAAAAACAAACACTGGGAGCTCCCGGAATGGTGTTTGGAAATTTGGCGGAAAGGCCTATATATAGTGGTAGGGCCCACATTGCCACCTCATTTGTACTTGCTGTCAGAGTGACTGGACGAGAGGTATTCATAGGAGATTTGGAAATTTCGAGAGAACGGGGCAGTCGATTTAGGACTAGTGAGCTTCAGGTTAGTAGTCTCGTCGTCCTGCATAGAAGTAGAGTTTCAATTTCTGGGCAGGGTCTATATGGAGGACCGTACAGAGGGTTTTATGGGTGTGGGCCCCCCAGTGCGTGGGTGATCCAGAAATATGCGTGCACGAGTGCACGCCTCTGATACGGATAGCTGTGCATGGGGGTGCCCATAGGGGGGACAAAGGTGCGCATGATGTGCGCACCTGTTTTCTACATAACCGCGCATGGGTGCGCGACTGTGTAGTGGACAGGCACGCTTTGATGCGCGCCTGTGTTCATGATAGGGGTGCATGGAGGCACCCCTGTAGGGTGAATAGGCACGCATGGATGCGTGCCTATGGGATGGACATGTGTGCCTGAGTGCGCATCTGTGGGATGAACAGGCGCACATATGTGCGCGCCTGAGTGCGCGTCTGTGGGATGAACAGTCGCGCATATGTGTGCGCCTGTGGGTTAAACAATCGCGCCTTGGGGACAAGGTTGGCTACTGTAAAACTTATCTTTTTAATTTTTTTTACGGTCAATATGGCTGACCTAGGACTATTTTATGTGGCTGCAGGCGATCATTTGGCACTATGCCAGTTGGCTGGCGAGAGCGGGATTGGTCCCAACTGAGGGATGTCATGGCTATTGAGGAGCTAGGGGTGCGTTCCATTTTGGCAGCCTGTGGGATGCTGAAGTTCTTTGAGTGCCCGTTGATATGGGTGCATGAGTATCTCCTGCAGTTTCTTATCTGGATGTGGAGTCCGGACTTGCATTGCTTTATGGTGCGGGGAGAGCAGATTGCCTTCACTGCGGTGGAGGACATATACTTTTTGACTGGGCTCCCTTTTTGGGGAATGCCTCTACCGACGAAGCCGGTGTAACCTGCGGATGTTTCGTTAGCGACTTTGGGCCGGAGGTACTATGCGAGGGAGAACTACATGTCGGGCTCCATTGAGAGAATCAAAGCGATGGATGCTCTAGTGCATCATTTTGTAGCAACGATGATTGTGAGGGTGTATGGGTCCCTCACGACTCAGCGGATCAGTGGTGGTTAGCTGAGTGTTATGGGGAGGGCACTGGCCAGAGAGAACTTTGCCTGGGGGTTGACGCTGCATACCAGGATGGTGGGGCAGCTGGACAGATGTCGGTCTACCGACACCAGGGACTTTGCCTTTGGGTCTATCTTGGTGGCCTGGTTTTTAGAGAGGGTGCCTATGTTGCACCCTAGGATTTTATTGGGCGCTCTTGGGGCACGAGAGTCGCGACTGAGGCGGTGGTCGACTATTTTGGTTTGCCACGGTGGTGGTGAGGGCGACCATTTTTTCACAGCTGAGGTGACATAGGTGTGGCGGCAGATGCCGCAGGTTATATTGTAGTATCCATATGTTGGTGTTGACTTCCGGGGTGATCCAGACATAGTGTTACCTCCAGGGGAGGTGTTTGATCACCGAGGTATGTTTATGAGTTTGGTATATTGATGTTGTGAGATAGCATGACATGTGTAATTTGTATAGATGTTGATACTATCGATTGGTTGTTTGTATGTGCAGATGTGGGACCTCGTGGGCACGAGGTTGAGCTGTTGAGAGTGCCGACTTGCTAGGAGCTGGGGAGACTGCCGCGGGGAGGGCCGCGAGTAGGAGAGAGACGTCAGTGTGAGTACGCCAAGGCGAGACTAGTTGATCACGAGAGAGTAGTGAGGAGACGTCGCTTTGATGACCCAGGTGTCGGGCCATCACATGCTCCTTCGACGGATGCCAGAGTAGATTTTGAGGATATTCGGTGCCACCTGGAGGTGGTGCTATAGGGCATGCCTGAGGGCATGTGGTTGCGCATCCAGGATGAGGGAATCCTGGAGCAGCGTGTGGGAGTTCTGCCGACGTGGCGGGCCATGGTGCAGCGAGCAGTAGCAGCAGGTTCTGCTATGACCGGACGCTGTAACATGGTGTTAAGGACCTTGTTAACTGCTTCGACCTGTCCATTAGACTGAGGGTAATATGGTGAGGCAAACTCGTGGGATAATCCCAACCGAGATGAGAGTTCAAAAAAAATCTTATTCTCGAAATGTTTCCCGTGATCGGAAACTAGTTGGAGTGGTACTCCAAAGCGGGATATGACATGATTAAAGAAAAAACGTGTTGCAGTATCAACGGTGTTGTTGAAGGTGGGCATAGCTTCCGCTCATTTTGTGAAGTAATCGATGACGACAACAATGTATTTGTGTCCATTGCTGGATGGGGGATAACAAGTCATGAAGTCGATGCCCCATTTACAGAAGAGGTTGACAGTAATGACTGGGTGAAGAAGAGCAGGTGGTGCTCGTGCTTTGTTGGCGTAAAGCTGACATTTATCGCATCGCCTCACGGCATGAATGAAATCGTGAAACAACGTAGGCCAAAAATAACCTGCTCGGATGATTTTATGAGCAGTGGACATTTCCGATAGAAGCCCCCCACATGCGCTGCTATGGAAGTCGTTTAAGACTCTATCAACCTCATCAATAGTCAAGCATCGACGAAGGATGGTGTCGACCCCTCGTCGATATAAGATATCTACAATGAGGAGATAGCGGGGGGCCTGGTGGCGAATACGACGACGATCATCTCATGAGAGGTGGTTACCGAATTTTTGGGTTCGGAGGTAGACAAGGAGGTCGCCGTACCATGGGTCATCTGAAGTGACGTGGAAGAGATGTTCATCGGGGAAGTCGGTATTGACGGGGGCATTGGTAGTATCTGAGGGGAAGGCCATGACAAGTTCGGCGAGGATAAGGGATTTCTTTCTCTTAGTATTTAAAAATTCAAGATCGTACTCCTGAAGGATAACGATCCATCGGGCAAATCTGCCATTAATTTGCCGACAACTGAGCAAGTATTGCATAGGGTTGGAATCTGCTATGACCTTAGTCGTGCGAAGCATAATGTAATGACGTAGTTTCTGGACTATGAGGACGACTGCAAGGGCTAGTTTCTATTAGTGTTTATACTTCAAGGGTGGCCCTGAGAGGTTCTTACTAATGTAGTAAATGACATGTTCACGATCTTCATCACCGATTTGAATGAGAACTTCTACTACTGAGACAGCTGATGCTGATATGTAGAAGATATAGTCGCAATTGTAGTCGGGTGCACTAATTAAAGGGGTGTTGGAGAGATCCATTTTAAGATCGTCAAATTATTTTTGGGCATGTTCATCCCAGTGAAATGGGATGTCATGGCATAGTAAACGAAGGAAACCGTGTGCTCGAGTGGCGTAGTTTGGGACAAAACACCGTAGAAAGTTAGCTTTTCCTTTTAGGCTCTGGAGTTGACGTAGATTTCGGGGAGGTGGAATTTCGGTGATGGCTTGGACTTTGAGGGGGTCCATGGTAATACCGCTTTGGGAAACGATGAATCCAAGGAGGCGCCCTGCAGTGACGCAGAACACGCACTTGAGGGGCTTCAAGTGGATGTTGTATTGACGACACCGTTGGAAGATGATCCGTAAATCATCAAGATGTTGGGTGTGTTTCTTGGATCGGGTTGTGAGGTCATCCAAGTATGCAAGGATGATATGAGCCAAATCATGAAAAATGTATGTCATATCCCGTTGGAAGGTTGTGCTAGCGTTCTTTAGGCCAAAAGGCATGACACGGTATGCAAATGCACCCCAAGGGGTGGTGAATGTGGTTTTGTATTGATCGGCTGGGTGGATTTGGATTTAATTATAACCAGAGAAACCGTCCATGAAGGATAGAGCCTCGTGGCCTACGCAGTCGTCAATAATTTGATCGATGAAAGGTGTTGGAAAGTTTTCTTTGGGACATGCATGATTGAGATCGCGAAAGTCCGTGTAGACGTGGATAGTGCCCTGTTTTTTATTAACGTGTATAGGGTTGGAAACCCATGATGTATAGGTGATGGGGTAGATGAACCCAACCATGCGTAATTTGTCAATATTAGCTTTGATGGTCGTTGCTTTGGATGGGTGTAGCGGTCGTTGTTTTTGACGAACTGGGGTGATGTCAGGCCAGGTGTCGATGCAATGTTCAACGATAGAGGGATCAAGGCCAGGCATTTCTGTGTATGACCAGGCAAAAATATCTCAATAGTCTTGGAAGAGGGCTTTATAGGCGGTGATTTCTTGAGGAGTGAAAGGGACGCCAATGGTGATTTCCTCGCCGACTCCATTTTTGATGGAAATATTGATTTTGATGGTCGGGGAAATGTTGGCCATGTTGCCTTCTTCAAAAGCATCAGGGGCAAGAATGGGGTTGTTGAACCAGTCGATATGCCCTGATGGGATAAAATCCTTGGTTTTGACCGCGTATATGGGGTGTTGTTTAGGAGGCGTGGAGGATTCCTATGGAAAGAAGAGCGCTTGGTGGTGTAGTGCATACCATGGGTAGTCGGGGGTGTTTAACTCTTCGAGTATGTCCTCGTCACAGTGGAATTGGCGGGAATACAAGAGGTCTAAAAGAGTGATATTGGTGACTATCACCGTGTGGTTGTCTTCGGGTGAAGAAGAAGCAGGGGGAACGATGCAATGAAATTGCAATGGTTCGCTTGACATAAACCAAATATCAAAGTACTGAGGAGTACCAGTGGTAGTTGGATGTAAGATTTCTGGAGGGAAATGTACGAGAGAATTGGGGGGATTTAGGGGTGAATTCTCAGATAAGTCATCCAAGAACCATGGAGGCGTCGAGAGTGCCTCAGGTTTAGGAGAAATGATATGAATAATCTCTAGGGACGAGGTAAGGTCAACCATCGATTCGGTAGGAGGCACCGGAGTTTGAATCAGGGACATTTGGCGTTGCCTGTATTCAATGATCATAGGACATTGATATGTAAAATGATCGAGGGATTCACATAGAGAGAAAGGACATCTCATACGTTCATTGACTGAAGTTGTGACATAATGGATGTCAGTGATTTTTGGTAGGGATGATGTAGTTGGGTTAGGTTCGTTCTGGAAGCTTTGGCGCACTGCGGCTAATGTCTGCCGGAAGTGCGGTAGTTCTGGGCAATGGTGTGTATAGTGGCCATATTCTGAACATATGGCGCAAGCGAATTTGGTTCGCAACCCTTTACTACTTGAATGAGGGGTGGTGGCGGAAGTACTTTCTACAGTGGCGAGCATTGATGGAGTTTGATTGAGAGGAATCATGTTCCGTAACTCCGGTAGAGATGGGAAGTTGTTGGTTTGGTGTCCATCTTTCTCACATAGCGCGCAAGGAGGTTGGACGCGCGAGGGAAGTGGAGATGTGGGCTCCTTATTTTTTCACTTGTCCCCAGCTATGGAAGGGAGGGTAGTGAGTGGGGGTGTAGAGGGTATGGTGGGAGAGAGTATAGGAATATTCATGGGGATTCCTTCTGTTTGGGGAGGAAGGGATGGCTGAGGGACCATCTCTGGTGGATGTAAATACCAAACTGGAATTGCTAACACCATATTAGGGAGGGTAAGCGTTGCGGCTACTTGGAAAGCTTGTACGCCTGGTGGAGGGTAAAAGAAGGGGATTTGAGTAATGGCTTGGAGAACTATCTCCCAAATTGGGATATGGCCTTAGGGAGAGGTGAAATCATGGACTGGTGGAGTCGACGAGTTCGCAGGAGGCTCGTGAGGGGGGAGCTCTACGACTAGTGGGACGTTAGATATGATAGAAGCATCCCTAGGAGGAAGGGTATCCTCTATATCAGTTCCATTGGATGATACGACACATACTTGATTTGAAGGATGAAGAAGCGGTGGCGCACCGTGGTAAGTTCCTAACAATTATGGGTCTTTAAAAATATCGGGACCCATTTCGATGAGTGGGTATGCATCATGACTCGTGTGGATGAGAGGGAGAATGTTATCGATGTTGGCAGAAGTGTTAGGCTCGTAATGTGAGACTTAGTCAATGGTAATGATCTTCCCGTTATGGGGGAACATCATCGTTTGAAAGATGGAAGAGGCAACTTCCTTCATAGCATACATGTAGCTACGACCGAACAAGATATTATAATCAAGTGGGGCGTCGATAACTTCAATGTCAATTAGAATGGTCTTGCCCCCGAGTTCTACAGGGACATTTTGGAAGAGTCCTTCAGGAGACGATGGTCGTCCGTCATAATCTCTTAAGGTAATGGCAGATGGTATGAGTTCAGAGGAACCAAGTTTCTGCCATGCAGATTTGGACATAATGCATGTGGATGCTCCTTCATCGATGATGCACCGATGAACTGTTATGTTCCAAATTTTTACTGAGATTTGAAAAGAGATTAGAGCGGGAAGGCGAGGTTCTCTGCTATCGAGATAAAATGTGATGAGTCGAGTATTTGTGGGGTCGACTGCCCCCAAGGCGGAAAGTAATGATTTCTGCTGAGTGGGACAAGTCTGAAGGACTTCTAAGACTGACATGGCAAATAGGGATTGTGCTAATTCATTGACCAAACTGTAATTATGAGCTGCCCTAGCCTGTGGGTTGTGGACATTCCTGCTCAATGGGATGCGAGGGATGTGAAGAGGTGGTTATGTTTTAGGGAGAGGGATCACCAATGGGGGTCCCGTTGGTGCGGGGATTGTTTATGGGGGAATGGGAGGAGACTCAGTGGG
>ML794368.1:153152-172348 GCA_009831015.1 Picea engelmannii
GTATTGTTGTGGGGCCTGCTGAGGGGCAGGTGGTGCTGGAGGATGTGGTAGACTACCTGAGTCTTTCAGCTGTTCAAAATCATAAATTTGGGGGTAATGATGAGTATAATGATTGAATTCTCCGTAAAGGGCACAAGGGAAGGTGGTTTTAATACTATGGTTATTTCTCCCTTAACGCCTATTGTTATGGCCCCCCTGGGGGTTTTGATTCGCTTGGTTCTGGTTGCCCCCGGTAGGTTGGTTTTGTTGGGGTTGATTCCCGCCTTGACCTGGGTTGTTGTTGTTCCTGTTTCTTCCTTTCTTTTTGGCATTATTCGACGGGTGGGCTGGATTTGCTGTATTTAGTTGTTCAAAATTTTGATATTGTTGAACGGGATAGGGTTGAACAAAATTGACCTCAGCGTGAGGATGTGGGGGAGCCATAGGTTGTGGAGGACCAGGAAATGGAAAGTATGGATTCTGTGGGGGTAACGATCTGTAAGGTACATAAGAAGGCGTGGTGCTTTCGCTAGTACTATAAGTTGAGGTAGAGGGGGTACCAGAACTTGGTTGGATAGGTGGGTGAATGGGGGGTGCCAGCGGTGGCCCACTGATGGGTGGAGGCATATCAACAGGGTATGTTTGTTGATAAGGAGGTGGGCGGTAATAAGAAGTTCCCCCATATGCCGACGGATATTGAGGTGTGCCATACATTGGTGGTTGTCGGGCTTGTGGTCCGTGGTGTGTGGTATTATCAATCAATCCATCTACTAAGTGAGACATCCCAGGTTTGTCTTGGCCAAATGGCACAGGTTTTGGGAGATCAGGAAGTACAGTGTACAAGTACCCTGACTGTGAATAAATGAGGTCGTATTGTTGAGCCTTACTGATGGCTTCTTCTTCTGATTGAGGGAAGGTGGAAGCTACATCCTTACCGAGGAGAGAGACAAGTGATCTAAGAAACCAGTCAAGACACTGTTGTTTGGTGGTTTCTGCTTTGCACAAACTACGTCGTCTATGCCACTCATGAATGTGATCAGTGATATGTGTGGCTGAGGTTTGTTTGAAATTAGAGAGTAGTTCAAGACCATTGTCGTGGCGGATTGGTAATTGGAAGAAGGTAAAAAATGCTTTGTCTAAGGACTCAAAAGTCTCATGGGACCTCGATTTTTCATCTACATACCATTTGGCTGATGGGATAGTGAGTGTGCGTTGAAATAATCGTAGTCTGATGGAATCATTCATAATGTTGTTGGAAGAGCATGATGGGTGGAAAGTCATGACATGGTTGGCAGGGTCATCCCCTGCCTTTCCTTTGAACTTGGAGATGTCTGAAGGTAGTTTGGTAGGCATTGCAGGCCATGTGGGGTCATGCAATATAGGATCATTTGTGAGTTTGCTTAGATCTGGTATGTTAAGAGATGATAAATATGGCATCAGGAGTGTAGGTGGAGGATTAGTTCCAGCCATGGTGTGAGTGTTCTGTGAACCTGACCCTTGAGGGGGGCTAGATGGGTTAGTGCTTCCCCCTTGAGAGGAAGTTGGCCCCTCGCTTCCGTGTAAAGGAGAGCGAGTGGACAAAGGACTTTGGGAAGTGAACCCAAGTAATGTGGAACCAAGAAAATCTGATCCTAAGATAGTGGCACTCACTGGAGTGTGAGAAGGTGGTGCCGATGAGTTGGCAAGACCAGACACTCCCCCTAAGATAGGAGGGAGATTTATAAAGTGTCTGTAATGACGTGGATTCTGTGGGTCCCCTATGATGTCTGACTAGCTGAGTGAAGGTGTGCGAATGGTGGTGAGAGTAATAAATAATCAAGAGCCTTTTGTTGTAATTTTTTGAACTTAGCACAATATATATCTAAATAAAAATGTAATCATAAGTGCATCATACATAAAGTGTTTTGAAAAATAATCACATATGTGGATAAGTGGGTTTTGTCCTTGGGGGGGATCAAAGAAAACAAATGCTCATGTCCTAAAAGACGTAACGTCCTTCCTCTCAAATAGCACTAGACCTTCCAATAGTACTCAACAGTGGGGTCTGAAGTCACCGGAAGAGAAACTAGTTAAGGATGAAATAATCAATTATAATGAGGGGTAAAGGGGGCATATCCTGAAAGAGATGGCGATATTTCCCAATAGCCACACAAAATCCGATCAAGGTGCAATTGCAGCCCACAATTGCTACCTGGGTAGATGTCCTAAAATTTTGGTCACTAGGTACCTCGGTCAAATTGCGACATTTAGATTTTCAACCTAAGAAATGGGTCACGTGCTGGATCTCGTCTAAGAGGTGGGTGCCTTAAGGGGGGACACACAGAACAACCGTACCTCAGCCTTCAACCCTTCACGGGTATCTCCCTACCTTATGGTGTTAGGAACACTTCACTTGGAGGATTTTCAGTTCCCTATTTGACAACTTCTATTGTTTTGATAATGAGAGAACCAGATAACGGGGAGTTATTTGGATGCCTATCCCCAAAATCCTACCTATAATAAATATTTTCTTTTGGCACCTCATGTGGAGGAAAACGTAGTGAGTTTTTAGAAAAAATTTAGACGTGGTTGTTTGAGAGATTGGGGGTGTGAACCAACCTCGTTGAAATTAAATGGGAGTGGATAGTTTCGTCAAGAAAAGGGTGGGATGTTTCGGAATCCCTTTGGAGGAAACTTACTATGACCTCCACATTTAAAGAAGAAAACTATGTGAGTGATAAGTAACTTTTGTGTGTGAATGAGTGAAAGTGTGCCAATGTTTTAATGAATTAGGTGTCACCTTGTTGCATGTGAACTTCGCTTGGTCCTTACAAGTGTTGATTACCTAATTAACTAAATGCCTTTGGTACAACCTTGCGTAATTCAAAAGTCCCTAGGAAACTAGCATGTGGACATGTGGGTCCTTTACTATTCCTTTAACTCCCTATTGTGATTTAATCTAAGAAAAGCTTTGAAACTGTCCTAGATTTTGATCACGTGGGCATGTATGGGCCCATTACAAAACGTTTAAACTTCCCTAGTGATTTAATATAAGAAAGTAAATTTCAACACTATCCTATCTTTGTAGCATGTGGGCATGTATGGGCCTGTTACAATCTTAAGATGTGTTTAAAAAATAAACTAAGAGGAGTCCCAAGAGGGGTTGTTGTCCTCTCCTAAAGGTTTTAGTCTTTTTAAGGGAGATGAAATTGTCTTACAATATTTTTTTTATTCTCAAGGTCGCTTGGAAGCACGAGAGAAGAGCATACTAAGAGATTGCTATCCAAATTCTAGTCCCAATGCAAGTTAGATGTGTTTGCAAGTGATGCCAACTTATACTTTTAGTCAAAGCAAGCCATCCATGTGGAAAAATGAAAGCAAAAAGAGGAAAAAATGATTTTAAACCCCCTAAGTGCCTATGTGTTTTGACTAATCCCTTTATATGAAGAGGGAACTAAGTGTGGTGCAGCTTAAAACATGTATGAAATCACTTTTAAGAAGGCGAGGGGCCTTCCCCAAATCACAAAAAACCTTACAATGTGTAGTGTTATGCACAGGTGCACGGGTCTCAGTGTAGACAAAGGCGCATTGAGCGTCTGTGCGCAGATCGAAACGAGGTCTTGGGTGTAGGTGCGCAGAACAATACTGTGACTTTGGTGCATGTGTGCACGATGTGCATCTGTGGGCCAAAAAACCTGCACACAATAGACACACAACCGTGAAGAATATTATGGATGGAATTCTCTCAATTCAACTTGGAATTGGATGTTTGGTAGGTCGGCTTGGGCCGATTAATGCACCTGCAAGTTAAATAAACCAAAAGAAGAGATAGAAAAACCCAAATGGGGTAGGAAATTGATACCTGTCCCCAGTGGAGTCACCAATTTGTTGTGCCTCTTTTTTCACCTTAGTTAGCAAAATAGAGGTGCTTGCAAGCTTAGTTGGGTTTGCTAAGCAGGACAGCTGTAAGGAAAAGGGTTAGAGAAATAAATATAAAAGAACAACTGAGAATTAAACTAAGAAATAAAATAACAACTAAACTAATGAACATAGGGACATAAGGACAAAAGAAACAATAAGACCCATGTCACCAATGGTAAGGTTGATATCAGTGAAAGAAAACACCAAGAAGAAAGAGGACTATGAGTCCCTTCTTCCTCCAAGGGAGGGCTCTTGGACCCCCACAAAAAAGCTCTTCTTACAACTTTGAATGAAAATGGTGAAAGAATTCTTTGCTAATCCACTCAAGGGGTGAGATGGATTGCCCAATGTAATGGTGCTAGTATACTCTTGGTGAGAATAGAGGATTCCTCAAGAGAATAGTAGCAGCATAACTTTGCTATTGAAATTCCTTGAAAAATGAAGTGCATCCATGGCCTTTTATAGCACCTCTTTGAGGTATTGTGAAACCAACTTGTAGTGTGGAAAGAGGCTAATTAGGGCATTTTTAGGTCTTTGACCAACCACCCAGTCAAATCCAGTCAAGATTTTAGTGTCAAATCAACTTGGAAGCTGAACCAGAAGTGGGTGGGAGGCTGACCACTCTCATAAATGCGTCGTTCTCAGAGGTGCGCAGATTTTTGCGACCACAGTCATGCATCGGGCGCATGTGCGCACACGCCCTATGTCGTCATAGCGCACTTTAATTTTATCATTGGTTGCATAGTTTTTGACCCTTTGTAAATGATTTTGTGGTAATTTTGGTCCATGTGTGACCTCATAATTGTTTGGCGATGCTGAATTCTTGTAACCATTTGCGGACGAAATTTCAGTGATAACAATGGTGCTTTCAACATAGATAGAGTCTTGAAAAGAAAAAAGAGATTTCCAACAATTTTGCTTTTCTCTGTACAATGTAGGGGCGTATATGCTTAAAAATTGAAAATGCTTACCAATTATTTTACATACCAGTTCTGTGTAGATCCATTGTTGATCGTTATGAATCTAGACTGCGTCATAGAAAGAGATATGCGAAAGTGTACAAAGGCCACCTGAGGCTCTTATGGAGCTAATGGCTACTTCCATACTTCCTTTCCAGTTTTTAGAGCTTGCTTCCACCATCTCCCCCTGAATTTATCTATTGCACATCCTTGGGCAATAAAAATCTAGTTAGTGTGTGAAGGCTCTATCTACCCAAGCAGAGGAATTTGATTACCTAGCGTGGACTGTGGATCCATAGACAACCCACTTGTTGCAACGTGTTGTGCAACAAAAGAATAGTTCTGACTGAGAAAAGAAAGGAATGAACCCCAATGGAGTAAGACATTTTTCTCGTGTGGTAAGTCAAATTCCTGAAGCTTTACACATCTGAAGAAGAGAAAGCAGTGGGCACTCATTGTCAAAGAGAAACGGAAACAAACTAAGCAGTATTCTCTAGGTAAAATGGGGGAGATATCCTTAGTATTAGATGCTTGATATGAATATTTTACACTGACCACCCACAGAGAGAAAAGATGACAAAAGGATTGATTTTTCTCTTATCTAATCTATTGACCATATTCCACTTATTGGCCACCCAGTTACAGGCCATTCAATTATGTCGGTATAATATGAGTAATTTGTGAGTCTTGAAACCCTCTGATGTAGGAGCATCACTGGAAATCACGTGGAGCAAGACCTATCAGTGTCTGGGAGTCTATACAAAATAAAAACGTTGGAATTTGTAGCAGACATTTTGAAGTACGCCTTAACTCAATGCTGAAAAAATATTTTGAGACACGCTTGAGCAATCGCGAGTGAAGTAGGAGTTTCCACTCCAGCTCTGGAATGCGATTGGACTAAAATATCCATAGGTTAGGTTTTGATGTAGACAAGTAATCAGGGAAAAACCTAAGAGCCCTCTAAGATAAATAGAGGTTATGTACGCCCAAATGAGGCTAGCTGCAAGTTAGTAAGAGATTTATGAGTTTTCAGTTTTTGTTTGGGTATAGTTGTAGCCATTTTTTTTCATGTTTGAATATAACATGGGAAAATTGATCCAATGCATGGTGTGGACACTGTTTTGCAATTCTTTGTTATTGTGCTTTAATAAATGAATGAATGAATTTTGTTATGAGTAGATGGAACTGTGAATGTTAAGATAAGTTTCAATTATTTCTCTTCTGTCGAGTGGTGCAAGGTGTGCACATAGAACGCAAGGGATGCGTTGACGGAATATGATTTGGTTCCAAATCTCAGAGGAGATATCACAAAACTTACCCTTTGCAAGGAGTGCAAAGAGACTGGTGCAAGGCGTTCACAGTCATCTGCACAAATTAGAACCTTGCGTAAAGATCTAGTGCAAGGAGTGCACAGATCTGAGATTCGAATAAGTGTCGAAGGGACTTTGCAAGAAGTCGAAGAACCAGAAAAGGAGAATTCCAGGAGGGAGAGAGGAATTTCTCTTCGAGAAATCCTTCTGATCTGAGTTATCGAAATCCCTAAAATGAAAGGAGTGCATGTGAATTCGAAGTATTCACGAGATCAAGCTCAGAAGGGATAACGCTTTTCATAAGTGTGGACGAGATCCAAGAAACAAACTTGCAGGAAGGACAAAGGTTGAATCCTTTGAATATTTCAAAAATCTTCTAAGTTTGAAGAAATCATAAGCTTAGGGAGAAAGATTTGGACCGTTCGATCAATGTCCAGACAACGAGGAGCAAGCGCAAAGGGGGAAATATCTCAGTTATCCGGTCTGAGCGTAAAAGAATCGTAACCGCCCGATCAAGGTAAAGTGCACTAACGATAAGCCATGAAAGTATATAAGAGGAGCGGGGCTATGGAAGTTCCAAAATCATCGAAACATTCCATCAAGGGGGACATGTGGCGAGAGATCAACATTTCGCTCACTCGTGACTTAGAGAAGTAGAAGGCAAAGTTATAAGAACTCGTGAATTGTGAAATCATGATTTGATCATAGTCATTGATTAGAGGAGGAAGCTGAGCCATAGATCTGGTCTTGTCGGGAGTTCGCAACTCGGGAAATTGGAAGTAGGAGTTCTAGGAACTCGCGAAATCCGATTTCACGATTTGATCTGATTCGTCAAATCAAGGAGAGATCTAGACCGTTGGTTTCCCAGGGAGATATCGGGAGTTCAGACCTCGAGAGGATGGAGGTGAATCCCATCGGGAGTTCCCAATACGCAAAATCGCGATGCGCTCGAAAGATTGGACCATGGTCATAGTGAAGGGTCATATCGGTGAAGGAGAATAGAGGGGCTATCACGTGCTAGGCTCCCGTCAGGATTTTAGAGGTCGAGAGAGTCGGGGTGACTCACATGTGAAGACCCGATACACGAAGTCAGGATGCACCTTTTGATCAGGCGAGTTTTCATAACCATGGTCACATAAAGGAAAAGGATTAGCTAGAGAAGAGATAGCGCTCGTTTGGCGTTGAGGTTTGAACAAAGCTTAGGATAGGTCCCGCAGGTCTCATACAACCTACGTCTTTGGAGAAAGGACTTGTTTAAGTGGGCTTGGGGTCTAGCAGAGACCTGGAGAGTTAATCAGACTTAGTTTCTTGATCGATCCTAGACCGGGAGGTTGCACAACCCTTAGGAGAGAAGGGGGGTTTGCATCAAGTGGTATCAGAGTAGAAGTTTTTCTTGCAGAAAAAAGGCAAAGGAGAGGAGACATAAGAACTCGAAGTTGTGCTCTGTGTGTGACTGACAGTCGATGCAATTCCACCAAGGAGATGAGTGGAAGCACCTTTAGCTAATCGAGCTGTAGAAAGGGAGATGGGAGAACTTCGTGCAAGATTAGAGGTGATGCAGGTAGTGCAGAGGAGAGCACTTGATGCTGGAGACATCAACGATGAAAAGAGTGAAGAAGTAGAAGTCGAAGAAGTTGTAGGAGAGGATGTTACCGAAGAATGCTTACTGAGAGAAGTTGCAATATTGGGAGGTAGAGCCAAGATAGAGGTCCCAATGTATGAAGACAATTTAGATGTTGAAGAGCTGCTCTATTGGATAAGATACATGGACAAACATTACGACTATGAAGATGTCGATGAAGAGAGAAAGGTGAAACAAGCTATCACCAGGATAAAAGGACATGCAACACTATGGTGGGATGTGTTGTAGGAAAATCTCCCTGCGGACAGGTAGATTGCCTCAAAGAGCTTGACCCTAACTCTAAGATAGAAAGTGCTTAACGTGGACACTGACTTCCTTTCAAATCTATACAAACTAATACATGAGAAGGAAGGAGAATAGCAGTACCTCTTTATCGACGTTTGTCCCTGCACGCTCCGAGTTGAGCTCCAATCCTCGCTCCTAGATGAGCCCTGTAGACAAACAAGATATGACCACTTCCTACTCTACTGATATTAGCTTGAAAACAGATCTATCTATCAATGATAAGTTCATGTAAGATTAGACACAAACTAGAAAGAAACACGCCAAGCGTGTCATATTAATGAGAATAATGACAACAATACTTACAATCGTAGATGCGAATGCGACAGCTTCGTCAAGTCCTACTTGTATACCCCTTTCTCAAAAGATCCACTATCCGAACGACGATAGCTTCACTGATTGCTCCCTATGAGATCATAGGTCTCTTGCTTCCAAAATATCTCTATTCCACCACCACTTATGAGATCATAAGTTTGGTGTGATTCCCTCTTTTCCAGTCCCTTTTTCACCATTAGAAAGCTTGCTTATATAGCCTTGGAGAGGCTTCAACCACTTGAGATATCCTTGGGGAAGTTGAGGATTTGCCTCCTTCAGTTGAGGATCTTCCCTAGGATCATGGATGGACTAGGGATTCGAGCTCAACTGCCTTCCAAGAATGAAAGGATGCTTCCCCCATTCATCTCAACAACTTAACCACTGCCCAGAATAGGTAGCGCTCCTTCAAAAGGACCATCAGAGCGTTGTAGCCCTCCCTAGTAGTCTTTAGGGGGGTGCCAGCGCTCTCAAAATCCATAGCGCTACCTCAAAAGGGCCAGAGGAGCTTTATAACGCTCCCAGACAGTGTAAGGGGGAGAGTCGATGCTCCCAGAAGAGGTATAGGGGTGCACTCTCCTCCAAAAGCTAGTTTTTGGGGTGCTTTCAGATGGCAAAAGGTTTTCAAGCCTGCTGACTCATTTCTCCTCTTCCAAATCAAATGTTTGAGGTGTTTGAGGTGTTTCAAGTGTCCTTCTCATGTCGTTATAGACACGACATAGGCATCATGGCATCATGCTCTCCCTGACACTTGTGACACTTGTGAGAAACATGCGACACTTTCGACCTTGTGAGCAAAATGCGACACTTGCGACCTTTGTAATGACGACACTTGCAACACTATCAAAGTGAGTATTTTTTATGTGTAACAGGATGAACTGCAGGCTGAAAGGAGAAGCAAAGGTAAGCATAAGATAAAGAATTGGGGTAGAATGGTAGCCAAACTGAAGGCTAAGTTCATGCCCAAGGATTATCAGATTAATTTGTTCAGGAAGATGCAGAACCTGAGACAAAAAGGGATGGCAGTTAAGGAGTACACAGGGGAGTTCTATAGGTTGAACATCAAAACTGGACAAAGGGAAAGAGATGAAGAAAACATTGCCAGATATATAAATGGCCTTAGATATGAAATCCAGGATGAGCTCAACATGATGTCAGTAAAGATAGTGGATGATGATTATCAGTTCACACTGAAAGCAGAGGAGAAGTTGGCTAGAAAACAAATCCAGTGAGGAAGAGGTAAAATCCCAGCCCCAAACAAAAGCAAGGGAGTTACCCATGATAGGGCACATAAGTATAATGACAATACTGAGAAACCACATAATCACTTTGAAAGAGGAGGAAGTTCCCCAGGAAGATAGGGTTGTGGAAGAAGCTCTTTTAGAGGAAGAGGAGGAAGAGGAGGAGAAGTAATATGCTATGCCTGTGGAAAGACATGGCACATGTCTTGGGATTGTTGTGGTGAGGAAACCCAGAGTTATCCTTACAAGTACTTCGATGGATGATTTGCCTGAAGAAGTTCAAGAATTGTTGGATAATTTTGCTGACATAGTGGTGGATGAGCTACCTAACTCATTTCCACCCATCAGAAATACCAGCCACCATATTGACTTGATACGAGGAGCAAGTCTGCCGAACAAAGAAACATACAGATTGACACCTCGAGAGAATGAGGAAGTGAAGAACCAAGTCTAGGAACTGTTAGAGAAAAGTTTGGTCAGAGAGAGCTTGAGTCCATGCGCAGTACCAACTGTGTTGAGCCCAAAGAAGGATGGAGGATGGAGAATGTGTATAGACTCAAGAGCCATTAATATGATCACCATTCGGTATAGAATCCCTTTACCAAGAATGGATGATTTAATGGACTGTCTAAGTGGAGCAAATTTCTTTTCTAAGACAGATTTGAAAAGTGGATATCACCATATTAGAATGAGAGAAGGTGATGAGTGGAAGATAGCCTTTAAGACAAATTAAGGTTTGTATGAGTGGATTGTTATGCCATTTGTCTTAACAAATTCCCCGAGTAATTTTATGAGGCTGATGAATGAAATACTGAAAGATTTCATTGACAAGTTTGTGGTTGTATATCTGGATGATATATTGATATTTAGCAGGACTAAGGAAGAGCATTTGAGGCACCTAACGCTACTGATGAGGAGACTACATCGAGAGAAGTTGTTGATAAATCTGAAGAAGTCCTCTTTTATGAAGACATAACTCATTTACTTGGGTTTTGTGATCTCTTCAAATGAACTGGAGATGGATCCATAGAAGGTGAAAGTAATCAAAGAATGGTTGTCACCGAAGAGCATGTTTAAGGTAAGGAGATTCCATGAATTAGCAAGATTCTATAGGAAGTTTATCAGAGACTTCAGTGGAATTTGTGTGCCAATGATGGAAACAGTAAAGAAGAAGCACAAGTCTTTTAAATGGACAGAGGAAGCCGAGAGGAACTTCAATATATTGAAGGTGAAAATAACAAAATGACCAATTCTAGTCTTGCCGAATTTTGAGAAGACATTTCAAGTGAGATGTGTTGCAAGTGGAGTTGCAATTGGAGCAGTTTTGAGCTAGGATAATAGACCTGTTGCCTATTTTAGTGAGAATCTGAATGAGACCAAGAGAAAATACTCTATGTATGATAAGGAGTTTTATGCCATAATTCAATCCTTGAAGAAGTGGAGACATTACCTTGTCCCATAGGAAGTTTTGTTGTATAGTGATAACCAGTCCTTACAATTCATAACCAGACATGGAAAATTGAATCAGAGGCATGCGAAATGGGTTGAGTTTATGCAGAATTTTACTTTTTTCATAAAACATATTGCTGGGAGTGCTAACAAGGTTGTTGATGCATTAAGCAAGAGATGTTTGATTCTGCAGGTATTTCAGGTGAAGACCTTGGGGTTTGAACACCTTAAGGACATGTATTGTCATGATACAGATTTCAAGGAAGCATATGAAGCATGTGAAAATATTGTGCTGAGAGACAGAAGCCAGTGGACAAAGTACATGATTCAAGAGGGATTTTTGTTCGAGGGGAATCAATTGTGCATACCAAAATGCTCAATGAAGGATAACCGTTTGAAGGAAAATCATAGTGGGGGATTGGTTGGAAATTTTGGCCATGATAAAACATTTGCAAAGTTGAGCAGTTCATACTATTGGCCAGGTATGATAACAAAAGTGATAAAGTTTGTGAACAGATGTAGAATCTGCCAACATGCAAAAGGAAAAAGACAGAACATTGGATTGTATCAACCATTTTCAATACCAGAGAGGCCTTGGGATGCAATAAGAATGGATTTTGTGTTGGGACCGCCAAGAATGCAAAGATGATTTGATTCCATATTTGTGGTCGTGGATAGATTTTCAAAGATGGCACACTTTATCCCATGCCATAAGACCAATGATGCAACACATGTTGCAAATCTGTTTTTCAAGGAAGTTGTAAGACTTCACGGCCTACCCAGAAGCATTGTCTCGGACAGAGACACAAAATTTGTTGGTCACTTTTGGAGAACACTATGGAAGAAGTTGGGGACAGATTTGTCCCTCAGCTCAACTTATCACCCTGAGACAGATAGACAGACTGAGGTGGTAAACATAAGTTTAGGAAACTTATTAAGGAGTTTGGTTACTGAACACCATAGTCAGTGGGATTAGATTCTGCGACAAGCGGAATTTGCATACAATGACTCACCAAACAGGAGCACGGGAAAGAGCCCATTCCAAATATTGTATGGAATGCAACCCAAGGGAGTATCTGAGTTGAGAGACTTGGAACAGAGTGAGACCAGGAGCACTAGAGCAGAAGATTGTGCTACAGAAATGCAAAAGCCTCATAGCCAGACCAAAGGACAGTTGAAGAGTTCTAACTAGGATTAAAAGAGCAGAGTTGATCGACATCACAGAAAACTTTAATTTGAAGTGGGGGATCAGGTTCTAGCACATCTTAGGAAAGAAAGGTTCCCTAGGGGAACATATAACAAGTTAAAGATGAAGAATATAGGGCCATGTAAGACCTTGAGGAAGTTTGATGCAAACGCCTATGAGATTGAGCTTCCAGATGATGTGGGCATATCTCCCATATTCAATGTTTCAGACCTATATCCTTACATGAAATATGACACTGAGGGATCAAAAGATAAAGAGAATATTCAGTGGGAGAAACAAATGCCTGTAGCAGAAAAAACACATATGGAGAAGATCGTTGATCAGAGGATCAGAAAAAAGACCAGGAGGAAGACCTATTTTGAATATTTGGTCAAGTGGAAGGGACACCCAATAGAAGATGCTAGTTGGGAAAATGAATTTGATATCCAGAAGCATATAAAATCGGTGCAGGAGCTCATGGACATGAGTCCATGAATTTTTGTCAAGGGGAGTATGATGCAGGAGCATCGCTAGAAAAAACACGGAGCAGGACCTATCAACATCTGGGAATCTGTACAAAATCTCAACGCTGGAAGTTGCAGCAGTCATTTTGAAGTACGCCTTAACTCAGCGTTGGAAAAATCTTTTGAGATACGCTTGAGCAATCGCGAGCGAAGTGGGAGTTTCCACTCCGACTCTGGAATGCGACTGGACTAAGATAGCAGTAGGTTAGGTTTTGATGTAGACAAGTAGTCATGGGAAACCCTAAGAGCCATCGAAGATAAATAGAGGTTATGTACGCCCAAATGAGGCTAGTTGCAAGTTAGTAGGATGTTTCTGAGTTTTTAGTTTTTGTTTTGGTATAGTTGTAGCCATTTTTTTTCACATTTGAAAATAACAGGGGAAAATTGATCCAATGCATGGTGTGGACATTGTTTTGCAATTCTCTGTTATTGTGATTTCATGAATGAATGAATGAATTTCCTTATGAGTATATGGAACTATGAATGTTAAGATAAGTTTCAATTGTTTCTCTTCTGTCGAGTGCTGAAAGGTGTGCAAACAGAATGCAAGGGGTATGTTAACGGAATCTGTTTCAGTTCTGAAGCTCATAAGAGATAGCACAAAACTTTCCCTTTGCAAGGAGTGCAAAGAGACTGGTGCAAGGTGTGCACAATCATCCGTAAGAATTCAAACCTTGCGTAAATATTTGGTGCAAGGAGTGCACAGATCCGAGTTTTGACTAAGTGTCAAAGGGACTTTGCAAGAAGTCGAAGAACCGAAAAATGAGAACGCCAAGAGGGCGAGTGGAATTTCTCTTCGAGAAATCCTTCTGATCTGAGTTATCAAAATCCCCAAAATGCAAGGAGTTCATGGGAAGTCGAAGTCTTCATGAGACCAAGATCAGAAGGTATAACACTTTTCATAAATGTGGACGAGATCCAAGAAATAGACTCGCAGGAAGGACAAAGGTCGAAGCCTTTGAATCTTTCGAAAATCTTCTAAGTCTGAAGAAAGAATAAGCTCAAGGAGAAAGATATGGATTGTCCGATCAGCGTCCAGAAAATGAGGAGAAAACACAAAGGGGGAAATATATCAGTTGTTCGGTCTGAGCGCAAAATAATCGTAACCGCCCGATCAAGTTAAAGTGCACTTATGATAAGCCCTGGTTACGAAATTTTTGAAATCATCGAAACCGTCTACCAAGGGGGAAACGTGGTGAGAGATCAACGTTTCACTGAATCGTGACTCAGAGAAGTCAAAGGTAGAGTTATAAGAACTTGGGAATCACGAAGTTGTGATATGATCATAGTCGTTGATCAAAGAAGGGAGTTGAATCGTAGATATGGTCTTTTCGGGAGTTTACAACTCGGAAAATTGGAAGTAGGAGTTTTGAGAATTCGTGAAATCTGAGTTTCATTATTTGATTTGAGTCGTTGGATCAAGGAGAGATCTGGACCATTGGTTTCCCAGGGAGATATCGGGAGTTCAGACCTCGGGAGGATGGAGGTGAATCCCATCGGGAGTTCCCGATAGGCGAAATCTCGATGCGCTCAGAAGATTGGCCCACGGTCATAGTGAAGGGTCATATCGGTGAAGGATAATAGAGGGGCTAGCACGTGTTAGGCTCCTGTCGAGATTTCAGAGGTTAGGAGAGTCGGGGTGACTCAGATGCAAAGACCCAATACATAAATTTGTGATGCGCCTTTTGATCAATCGAGTGGTCACAACCGTGGTCATGTAAAGGAAATGGATTAACTAGAGAAGAGCTAGTGCCCGTTTGGCGTTTAGGTTTGAACAACTCTAAGGAGAGGGCCCGAGGGTCTCGTACAACCTACATATTTGGAGAAAGGACGTGTGTTAGTGGGTTTGGGGTCTAGCAGAGACATGAAGAGTCAATCAGACTTAGTTTCTTGATCGATCCTAGACCGGGAGGTCACACATCCATTAGGAGATAAGGGGGGTCTACATCACCCTCCCATACCATCAAGGTATGCATCTAGTGCAACCATTTCAAATTTCAATGACTACAGGAAACGTTTGAGAAAATTTCAACATTGGCCCAATTAACTGGTCACTTTGCAGGGTCGTCGTGAATCAACACTTATTCTAGTAATCAAGACTAGTCATGTGCCTATATATAATTAGTCTTCTCTTCGGTCACCTTTTCCTTCTCAGTTATCACATGGCCATGTCTTATTTGACCCCTTTTCATGACCTAACCTCAATAAATATTTATGGACTATATCACAATTTTGTTAAAACACATTAATACTCAATTGAAAAGTACTCGAAAAATTGCACAAGCTTCATCAGTTATTTGATATTATCTTTGATTTTTTATCTCATCTAAGCTATTGACCATATTCCACTTATTGGCTAGCCAGTTACAGACCATTCGCTTATGTGGGTATAGTATGAGCAATCTCTGAGTCTTGAAACCCTTCCATACCGTCAAAGCATGCATCTAGTGCAACCATGTCAAATTTCAATGACTAAAGGAAACGTTTGAGAAAATTTCAACCTTGGCCCCATTAACTGGTCACTTTGCGGGGTCGACGAGAATCAACACTTATTTTAGTAATCAACACTCGTCATGTTCCTATATCTAATTGGTCTTCTCTTTGGTCACCTTTTCCTTCTCATTTCTCACAGGACCATGTCTTCTTTGACCCCTTTTCATAACCTAACCTCGATAAATATTTATGGACTATATCACAAGTTTGTCAAAACACATTAATACTCGATAGACAAGTACTCGAAAAATTGCACAAGCTTCATCATTTATTTGATCTTATCTTCACGCTTCCCCCCCCGTGAGCCAGGACTATATTGAAATCGCCTCATATGATGGTTCTTTCAACATAGATAGAGTCTTGAAAAGAAAAAAGAGATTTCCAACGGTATTTCATTTATGTGTACAATGTTGGGGCGTATATGCTTAAAAATTGAAAATGATTACCAGTTATTTTACATACCAGTTCTGTGTAGATCCAATGTTGATTGTTACGAATCTAGAATGCATCATAGAAAGAGTTATGACAAATTTTACAAAGGTCACCTAAGGATCCTATGGAGCTGATGGATACTTCCATACTTCCTTTCCAGTTTTTAGAGCTTACTTCCATCATCTCCCCCTGACTTTATCTATTGCACATCCTTGGGCAATAAAAAAGGCATTAGTGTGTGAAGGCTCTCTCTACCCAAGTAGAGGAATTCAATTACCCAACCCAGACCATGGGTCTACAGACAACCCACTTGTTGCAACGTGTTGTGGAACAAAAGGATATTTCTGACCAAGAAAAGGAAGGAATGAATCCAAGTGGAATAAGACCTTTTTCCCATGTGGTAAGTGGAATTCCCAAATATTTACACATCCGAAGAGGAGAAAGCTGTGGGCGCTCATTGTCGGAGGGCAATGGAAAAAAACTGAACAGTCTTCTCTAGGTCAACTGGGGGAGATATCCTTAGTATTAGATGCTTGATATGAAGATTTTACATCGACCACCCATAGAGAGAAAATACGACAACAAGATTGATGTTTTCTCTCATCTAAGCTATTGACCATATTCCACTTATTGGCCACCCAGTTACATATCATTTGCTTATTTGGGTATAATATGAGTAATATTTGAGTCTTGAAACCCTCCCATACCGTCAAGGCATGCATCTAGTGAAACCATGAAAAATTTCAATGAATACAAGAAAAGTTTGAGAAAATTTCAACATTGGCCCTATTAACTGGTCACTTTGCAGGGTCGACATGAATAAAAACTTATTCTAGTAATCAACACTGGTCCCATGCCTATATCTAATTGGTCACCTTTTCCTTCTTAGTTCTCACACGACCATGTCTTCTTTTCCCCATTTTCATGACCTAACCTCGATAAATATTTATGGACTATATCACAAGTTTGTCAAAACACAATAATACTCGATAGACAAGTACTCAAAAAATTGCACAAGCTTCATTGGTTGTTTGATATTATATTTGTTTTTTTCTCTTATCTAAGCTATTGACTATATTACACTTATTTTCCACCCAGTTACAGACCATTCACTTATGTGGGTATAATATGAGTAATCTTTGAGTCTTGAAACCATCCCATATCATCAAGGCATGCATCTAGTACAACCATGTCAAATTTCAATGACTACAACAAAATTTTGAGGAAATTTCAACGTTGTCCCCATTAACTGGTCACTTTGCGGGGTCAACGAGAATCAACACTTATTCTAGTAATCAAAACTAGTCATGTTCCTATATATAATTTGTTTGACACACCTACCACACTTAGCGGGGGGTGGTGAATGAGTGTGGGGATCTTTTTCCCAAAACTTCCCTCTTACACAAAAAATACTTAGTTAACATTAAACATTTTCTCATTACTCATTGCTTTCATTTTAATCATTTAGATGTGAATACATATCAGCAACATATCATCAACAAATCATCTCCACAAGTAACACAAAGAACACAAGATGTATGTACAATTTTTCTTTTTATTATGGACTTCAATCCAGGGGTTTTTCAGCAACAATTGAATAGAGTACAAATCTACAAGAGCACTAGATATATATGCAATACTCAACTTACATTCACAACACCAACTGATATGAGACAAAAATCCTCAACAAATATCAATCTGTCAGTATAAACAAGTGCATCAACCATGCACCAACTTGTGCCAAACAACCTGTAATCAACCTGTACCATAAACAAGTGCATCCAACCATGTACCAAGTATATACCAATCATGTGTCAAATAATAATCAACAATGGCTCATCAATATGTACCAACATCATCAACTATACACCTCATGTATATGCTAACTCATCAACTGCTTGTCTCAACCATGACTAGTTTTGGATTAGTCAACAACCCCAAATTTAAATAATCATAACTTTGTATCTGTAATGAATAAATATCTGAAACTGATACACAATGTTATTCATTGTGTTTTGTGAATTTCCTCCAGGTGGCATTACTTGGAACCTCTCAGAAAAGGCGTTATAGGAAAACTGGTATACCTTGTTGAATTCTGGCTTATTCTAGAGAGTGACCTTGTAGAGAATGGCCCACACAAAATATTCATTAAATTGATATGAAACTGTTATAAACCTACTAAAACCTGTACCCTAACTAAAACATTTGGTGTCACTGAATTTGGATCTATTATGAATAAGTTATGACATTTTTACCCGAAACACTTGTTTTTGACTAGTTTCGGGACTAGCCACAAACCCTATTATCCACAGAGTGTAACTCCCAAAATAAAATGACCCACAAGCTGAATTTTTTACCACAGATACTTGGGTATGTTTTCTCAATGGAATAGAAATTTAATGATCTGAATCATTATATAAACAAATTTATAGAGAAAATGGTGAGATGACCTGTAAATAACATACCTTAGAAAGCACCATCAAAAGAATTTATCCTTCCTTGCATTTCGACCTTCTTTTCTTCACCTTTCCTTAGAATTTTGGCTTAGATATCCTTGGTTACCTCAGACACACACACACACACACACACACACACACACACACACACACACATATATATATATATATATATATATAATATGCTCAAGTGTGTGTTAAATGAGAGAGCCTTGCCTCTTATTTATACTCTCCAAATAGCTTCCTTAAAAACATCTTCTAGGTCACTTGGCTGACATTCCTTATTTTAGGGCAAACCCACTTCTAATTTCTCCATTAAAATTATTATCGAAATAATTTATTTTGTATTCAATTTGAATTATAATACACTCATCACTTCACTTTATTATTTATCCTTTAAAAATCTCTTAAACCACTTTGACTACTTTGACCTTTTGGGGCTTCTAGATGACATGTGAGGGTCCTCCAACTTCGTAAGGCCATAAATCTCAAACCGTGAGGAGTTATGTGACGTTACACATACCACAAGAAATGGCATGACATGTACTATTCATATAGAATACTATTGTATGAGAATATATCATAACTCATACCGTTACCCATCAAGCAAACTTGGGTCCATTACCCAAACTTGGGGTCTCCAACTTCTCATGGCCATAACTCTCTAACCGTGAGGAGTTATGTGACGTTCTACATACCACCAGAAATAGGCTGACAAGCACTATACATCTAGGATATTTTCACCAACAATTTCTTTGATCTTCATCTCGTTATTCCACATACAAGCATGGGTCCGCCAACCATTCTTCTAGGATAACTCAATCCACAAAGCGTCTTCCCGTGAGGGCTTTCAGAATAAGGGGACCACTTTGGATTTCATCCATTTGCGCACCTTATCAATCATGATAAGACAATAATGAGTCATCTATACATTTTTCCAACAATGCATCATATACCAATGAAACCACAATGATCCATCTTCATCATGTATCAATGACAACTCATTGATCCATCTTCATCATATCAATGAC
>ML794368.1:180373-194767 GCA_009831015.1 Picea engelmannii
AGATAGCAATGGTCTCTTGTAGATCATCCTTTTTGTGGATCAATGGAGAGCTTCTTGTGGGAATATATTTTGGAGTATTGATGGAGAGCTTCTTGTGAGAGCTTCTTGAGCATTTTTGGTGTGGAACACTTGATAATATTGAAGATATATAGGTGATTGAGGTAACCAAGGATATCTAAGCCGAAATTCTGAGGAAAGTGAAGAAAAAAAGGCCAAAATGCAGGGAGGTATAAATTCTTTTGATGGTGCTTTCTAAGGTATTTTATTTATAGGCCATCTCACCATGTTTGCTATAACTTTTTTTCTATAATGATTCAGATTCTGAAATTTCTATGCAAGTGAGAAAACATATCCAAGTATCTGTGGTTAAAAATTCATCTTATGTGTCATTGTATTTTGGGATTTACACTCCGTGGAAAATAGGGTTTGTGGCTAGTCCTGAAACTAGTCAAAATCAGGTGTTTCGGGTAAAAACATCATAGATTCTTCATAACAGATCGAAATTCAGTGAAACCAATTGTGTTGGTTAGATTAAAATTTTTAGTATTCTTTGTAATAGTTTCATATTGATTCAAAAAATATTCCATGCAGGGCACACTCTACAAGGTCGCTCTCTAGAATAATCGAGAATTCAGCAAGGTATGTCATTTTTGTTATACCTCCTTTTATGAGAGGTTACAAGTAGTGCGACTTGGATGAATTGCATAAAACACATTGAATAACATTGTGTATCCATTTCAGATCTTTGTTTAGTACATATATAAATTTATGATTGTTTCAAGTTAGGGTTGTTGACTAATCCAAAACTAGTCATGGTTGAGACAAGCAATTGATGAGTTGGCACATACATGAGGTGTATAGTTGATGATGTTGGTACATATTGATGAGTCATTGTTGATGAGTAGTTGACGCATGATTGGTATATACTTGGTACATGGTTGGATGCACTTGTTTATGGTATAGGTTGATTACAGGTTGTTTGGCAGAGGTTGGTGCATGGTTGATGCTCTTGTTTATGGTACAGATTGATATCTTTTGAGGAATTTTGTAAGCTGATTCTTACATATAGAGATGGTGCTTTTGTAGAGTTGTAATCTATTAAGTTTTTGTTGAAAAACCCCCGGATTAAAGTCCATAATAAAAAGAAAAATTGTACATACAGCTTGTGTTCCTTGTGTTCCTTGTGGAGATGATTTGTTGATGATATATTGTTGATATATGTTGCTGATATGTATTCACATCTAACTGATTATTAATGAAAACAATGAGTAATGAGTAAATGTCGAATGCTAATTAATGATTTTTGTATAAGAGGGAAGTTTTGGGAAAAATATCCCCACACTCATTCACCCCCCCCCCCTCTAAGTGTGGTAGGTGTGTCCAACAGATACTAACTAATATACACCATGAATTCATATATCATATATCCCTCCACCATAGAACCCTCAAGACGTGGTCTTTGTCTAACTAAAGCCTTCAATGATTTCAAGTGTCTCTTCACCATCCACATTGACCTTATGTGTATAGGTCCACACATTTCAATCTCCTCAACTTGGTGTATGAGGTAGTGTTCTTGTGCAGTGAAAAATGTTAGAGGTAGATACTTTTTCATTTCATACATTAGCTGAGGAATTTCTCTCTTCCAATACTTTATATCATCTTCATGGATTTATTTCAATGAAATCCATCTACATATCATGATGCAAGAAAATAACATGTTTCAACAAAACATAATACATATTACATTACAAGTAAAACGCATGTCATTAAGTACAACAAAAAAATGATTTTTTTTTTTTTGCATATATATTGCAACCACTTACCTCATGTATTTTCCAAGATCATATATAACGTGTTTGACGTTGTTGTCAAAATTATTTGGGATAGATAGAGGTAGAACATACTGTAACAATAAAAACGAATCGTTACTTGTTTCAAAACTAGACAAAAAAAATAAAAATCTCAAAAAATGTATACGACCAATATATAAATATGAATACTAAAGTTATTAATTACCTTAATGAAGGTATGCCAATTATGTGTTTTTACCCCACCAAATTCACCTTTCTTCGTTAAGATATTATTTATGTTTGAAAAAAAACCTCTCTTTCAAACCATTGCTTTGCTTCTCTGTTAACAACCATGGAAGTTTATTTTGGTCTCCATCGCTATTTGATCAGATCAAACTTTGCATTGCATGATTGGCTTCCTGAATGTCATTACAAATTTTGACAATTTTTTCTTTATCCCTCCTGCCATCTATGATTCGCCATAATGTTTTTGTCACATTCTTCCTGATATGCATTGTATCAAACAAATGAACTATTTTTAGCTCCTCATAGTAAGTAAACCTCATGAATTGAGTGGGATAACATTCCATTCCTCGTGGAAGCCCATTATTACTACCTTCACGACGACGACATTGATGAAGCATAAAAAAATCAGAACACTATTTATCAAATGCGGTAAATAAATTGAATAATTAAAATACAATTTCAAAACATGATTCCATTTACGATACATAAAAAATGCGTACCTCAAGGATTAATTCTGTCATATGCCAAGTTCCATAGGAGAGGTGTCATTCTTTGTGGTTTTAGTCCAGTCTCTTGTTTCCCATTGAAAATATATTTTTTAGTAGTACGATACTTATGGTTCTTAGAGAGGAAGTGTCTATACTCATTAAACACCTCCTTTCCTATATTTTTTGACCGATGAGATTTCATCTTAGGACTACAAAGTGGACATGCAAATTTACCCTTTGTTTGAAGACCTGCAATAGATGGATTAATGTGAATTATTAATATATGAAAGCATTATTTAAACAACATGCATGATATCTTCAATTAATTATATACTATTCAAGCGTGCAATATGGAACGTTACATACCAAAAAAATGTGTTAGTCCCGGGGCATCATGAATTGTCCATAAAATTATTCCATGGCATTGAAATATATTCTACCTAACTAGTTTATAGATGTCATACATAGTGATTCCCTCCCATAACTTTAGTAGCTCGTCGATAAGAGGATTGATATACACATTCATATATTTAACTTGGTACTTACCTAATTGTTTGAAATTACACGAAATTATTACCATGGTATGTATACACATGTAAATAAATAAATAAAAGAGATTATGCAAAAAAGACAAATGAAAAATTTACATTCGAAAAATTAATGTAAACAAATACCTGGAACAATCAGTGTCAACATTATGTGCTCCCTCTTTATTGAAATCCAAGGAGGAATGTTATTGTTTATAAAAAAAATAGGCCACACTGAGTAAATAGACCGAAGCTCTCCAAATGGATTAACACCGTCAGTTGCCAATGAAATCCTAACATTACGAGGTTGATATGTAAATTCTAGCCATTTTGCAACAATTTCCCTAAATGCATAACTATCTGCAGGCATTTGAAGAACACCATCTTCAATTCTCTTTCAGTAATCCATAAATTGTGCTATAATTCAACACCTGAAAAAACGCTGCAAATGTGGAATTATGGGAATATGTCGGAGAACCTTTCAAGGCACCATTTTTGTTACTTGATTGATTCAATATTTATTGATACCACATACTAGGCATTTTGTTTTCGATGCATGTTGTCCATAATATATAATATGATCATCATGACATGCATATATACTTTGATACTCCATTCCAATGTCTTTCATAATGGCATGTAAATCTCGATATGTGCGAGGTATAATATTTGACGAGGGTAACTGAAATTCACCTAGCAATCTAAAACATAAAAAATAACTAGTTAATGTAAATAATAGTAATTGTAAATATTGCATTTTTATTTTACACATTAATTAACACTAAAAAAAGGGGAAAAAGTCAACATTTATGTAGATGTAATGAAACATATTACATACCTTAGGATCTATGTCATACAAGTGTTCGACAAATGATTCATAACCTTTAAGTTCACCAACAACAATTTAGTGGAGAGAAGATTTGCTCTTGACCCTTTGTAAAGTCATTTATTTTCCTTTTCAATTAGAGGTTCATCATAAATATCATTACTACTATCCCCATGATCCTCATTTGGATGACCGAATAAGTCTTGGATCATTTGATTTGTCCCATCATATTGAACTATGTTATTATTCATTTGATACCCTGTCCATGTGCTCATATTTTCTACAATGTTTTTTAGTTGTTGCTATTAAAACTCTTTCGGGACATCTAGTACAACAATTTTTGCAAGGGAAATAACATTTACCGTCACCATTTTCACCCTCTTTAATTTTTTTCCCACTTCTAATGTTTTCTGACATTCTTCCCCACAGACATATAATGATGATTATCTTATAAAATTGAGTGGTGTATAATAGAATATCTATTATAATATAAGAAAAAAAACCTATTTTTTGTTTGCCAAGAAGACCTTATACCATTTTCGAACTGTCGTTGTTATAGAAAACTTGTCGCAACATCCCTAAAATGCAACATATTTATAGATTTTATAACATTGCAATTCTGATGACAGTGGACTTTGTCAAATAGTGGGTGACTATTAGGGGGGAACCCAATGTCCACACCGTCACAAGAGCGACACACATTTGATGTTGTCTCTCTTGTGACAATTTGAAAAGTACATCGCACGTGCGACGATATTGGGTAGGATGGAGAAAAAAACTTAAAATTCCCTCTGTTTTTCTACAGTGTGGCCAATTTTGTCCATAAAGTTGCAAGTAGAACACCACAATTTTTCCAATATGTAATAGTGTCATTCAATAAATTGTTCTCACATTTCCACACACTTCCAAAATCATTGCTTCAAGGAGGTCCAATTGATCATTGAGAACAAAAACAATCACCATTCAATCTATAGGTAAGTACCTATTGTTGTGATATACCACCTATCCTAGATTCATATGAATGAATTATTATGTATAAGAGTGTAGTCTTTAGAACCTTATGTAAGGAATCATAAATTCACTATGAAGGGAACAATAGAACTTGATGTGAAGAATCATAAGATAATTGTGAAGGGGGTGTAGAGGAGAGAAAACAAATAAACTAGGGAGGGGAAGATTCTCAAATGTTGAAAAAATATGGATTTTTGAAAGGAAGATTTCAGAATGCTCGTTTTCAAATAAGAAACCATTGAAATCAAAGTAATAAGTTCTCATAGTGGTGAGAATCACATCAAATTCATCTAGCTCATGATACATGGATGTGTTTATTAACAGGAAGTAGGATGGGTACCTAGGCCATGTTGTTTATAGGAAGAAAACACATACAAAGAACAATCTTCACACAAGATAGCATCATCACTCCACTCAAAATAATGGGGTTTTTAACACCTTGGCCATGAGGAATATCAAAATCTCTTATGAGGAACACCTTGAGCAAGAGAAATATCACTTATCCAAGTTATTCAAGAGCATAAGATATAGGAGTAATGACATTAGAAGTGTGATAAGAAGAGCCATGGAAAGAACAAGAGGTGAGCCTCGATCCCTAAACATGCATGACTCTAGTTGTACAACTCACCTACCTTACATTCAATGGGTCACCGACAAGATTTCCAAGGTATTAAGAAAGAAGGATATTGAAACCTCTTTCAAAACTTTTAAAACCATCAAATAAAAAATGAAATCTATCAAAGACACCCTTGACCATCTTAAGTGAAAAGGGGTCTACAAGGTAAGGTGCTCATGCAACAAATGTTACATCAGATAAAATGGGAATTCCTTTTAGGTTATAATTAAAGAGAATGGAGCTAATATCAAGAATGAGCATGCCCACACCTTGTCATTAGTAGACAATTCCATTATAACCAAGCACCATGTGTGCTTGCAGGATACCAAAATCCTAGCAAAACCAGATCACTATTTTAATTGCCAAAACAATGAAGAAATGGAAATTATTAAGCACCCCAACAACCTTAATTGAGACAGGGGTTTGGATATTAGCGAGAGTTGGCTCCCTTTGATATACAACAAAATAAATAGGTAAAATAGGCAGGTTTTCTATCATTCTCTCTTGTTTTTATATCTTTTATCTTCTAATTCTATCTGAACTTCATTATCTTTCCTAGTTATCATTTGGCTCTTTGAGCTTTTTAGAGTGTGTTGTTATTTCTCTATTTTATTTTTGTTTATTAATGGTCTATTATTAATATTAATATTTCCCTTAATCCTAATTATCCCATGAATATTAACAAACATAATAGTTTTATTTATTATTTATATTAATAATCAATATTAATTTCCCAATGGTTAAGAACATGTGTTTCCTCTTAAGAGGTCACAATTTCAAATCCAGAGGGGGGTAGGGTATGTACACCTTTGTAGACAGTGAAATCGATGTGTAGAAGATGTCTCTTGTCCCACAAACAAGGGGGTCCCATACACCAATTTGGTTTCTGGCTTGGTCGTGACCTTAAAATTAGATTATTATTATTATTAACTAGTAACTAATATCATAGTTATTAGTTATTAATTAATATTAAATAACTAATAAATAATATCAATATTACTATTAGTTATAATCAATAACTATAACTAATAAACTATCATTAATTCTTATGAAAAGTATTAATATTTATTTTAAATTTAATACTTATAATATTAATTCTTATTAATCTTAATATTAATATTATTCCAATCCTTAATCTTTTTTTTCCTTGGAAAAACATTATATTCATGATAAGTGAATAGACATATTTCGGTCTCTTGTGGGAGGACTAATCAAAATTCAAAGCCATCATATCTACTTGCTTCTCCTATACATAAAATTGACTCTCCTTTTCTTTCCTTTTAAAAAAAGGGGCTTTACATCCATATTTTCTATCCAAAACTTTACTGTAACCATTAGAAAATTTCATAGTTCCCTACATCTAACCAAATAGAGAGATTTATATTCAAAATTCCATGGATTGTAATTTCGAGCCATCAATAAATTCATAGAAGCCAAAGGCTCCATAAGGAAGCAATAAGGCCCCCTTAGAGAGTTCATTCACTTTCATAATGAGTTCCTTGTAGATGTGGTTAACAGAGAGTCAGTCAAAATCTTGACAATTTTCTTGAATATCCTTGAGTAAATTTCCTAAGAATACATTTTCACCTTGAATTTATGTAGATCCCAATAAATACCGAGCTTGGAATCACCTAGAACCTAGAATTTTTTCACTCCTTTCTCCATGGCTATGGACAACAGTGTTCTTAATGCGATGAATTTAGCTCGGTTATTATAGCCTCTGTCTGGAGAATACCATATATGCATGAAATGGTTATTATTAAGAAATAAAACGATCCTGACCCCACAATAAGGAGGGTTCCATTGACTAGCACCGTCAAGTAAACTTGAGGGGATTTCCATATCCATATCAGGCATCAATGAAGACCACTGCTTTCTACCTTTGGATTTTACCTAGAATTCCTTAGAGATGTTTATTATTTTATTTGTTATGATTTCTGGGGGATATCCATGTCTTTGTATATGTTTTAGTTGTGCGCCCACCATAATTCATTGACCAAGACACAGGGAAAACCTTCCACTTGTTTTACTGTCTTATCTTCAAGTTATGATCTTAAGCATGCTTCCAGATTTGGCTGCTCCCAGGATAACTTTGGCTTGAATCCAAGCGATAAATATTGGATTACCTGCAATGTATAAGAACAAGAAATAAAATGAGAGTTGGATTCCTCTTGATCTTTGCATAAAGGAAAATGGCTTGGACCAATCCAGCCACATTTTAAACCTTTTTCTTGCATTAATAATTTGTTTGTAAGAGAAATCCACATTGCAATATTTCTTTTCAATGGGGCTTTTTAGAGAGTTCCACCACCACTTCTTTTCACTGAAAAAAATATCTTCCGCTACAATTTCCTACCTCAACTTTGTCGTGCATTCCCTGGTGCCCATGTTTTGGACCAACAGAGGGTATCATCCTCCTCTTCCTTTAATTTAATGAAGTTAGATAATATTTTTCCTATGAATTAATTCCACTCAGTCGTTAAAGGACCCTCTAGTGCGACCTTCACATAGGCCTTCCAATCCTTCCTTCCACAAATATGAGGTGACTAGGATTTTTCATCCCTAAGAAAGAAAATTCATACCTCATGGAGATCCTGAACAAGATCATTAGAGAGACATAATTCCTCCCTAGCACCCATCTAGGGGTATTCTCATATTCTCACTTTTCAGTTGTTACCTATATTCCATACCATCCATGATTCGACCAAAGAATAAGTGAAAACCAAATATTTCCATACAATATAACCACTAGGGGATTTTCGGGGTTGTCGATACCACTCCTCTAAAGATAGATACTGCAAATATTTTGATTTCATTACTTTTCCCCAAAGATACATGTTATGGGTAAGTCACCACAAGATTCTTCCTTCCAAGGACAAGGTAAACAGGTAGATTTTTTTATACCCCACCCCCCTAACTTCTTTGGAAAATTCTACTTGGATCCATTTGACAAAGGCGATACCTATAACTGGCCTCAATATCCTAGATAGGAATTGAAAGCATATTTTTAAAACTTTTGTGACTATGCCTATTGGCACTGCCACTATCGATGTCTAGTACAAAGGTATACTTTCTAGCACAAATTTGATCAAGGTTAGACGACCCCCTCTCGATAGAAACTTGTTGACCCAGGGGACGATGTGAGATTCAATTTTTTTATATAGACACAACCAGTCAACGTATTTATCCCCATTTGGTTTCAGAAATAAAATGAGATATTTGAATCCTAAGTCCAACTCTTTTCCTGGGAAGGGAAGAAGAGATTCTAACGACTTATGGAAGAAGATGACAGGATACAAGGGATAAAACAAGATTTCTCTTATTTTATTACCATACCTATGGATTCAAAATTTAAATCCTTCACTCCTTTCAATGAATAGAAATCTCTCGATGAACCATGAGTGAAGCATAGAACATCATCCATGAAGAGAAAGTGAGTGATTGTCACTTGATAGAAACATTTTACTCCCCTTATCTCGCCTTTTTTTCTGGCTTCATGGATCAACCTACTCAAAGAATCAACTATAATAATAAAGAGGAAGGGGGAAAGAGGACACCCCTTTTTGATTTCCTTGGTAGCTCGAAAGAAACTAGATGAGGAGTTGTTGATTAAAACTGCAAAAGAAATGGATTCTATGTAACCCATTATCCAATTTGTTGTGGGTAGGTTCATGCCCATTTTAATAAATGTTAACCTCAAAAAAGTCCAACTAACTCGACCATAGGATTTAGAAATATCCAAATTTAGGATAGTTGTCAGATGTTTTGACAACTTTGTCGATTGAAGAGCTTGTTGTGCTATAAACACGACATCGTGTATTCACCTTTGATGCAGGAGTCCAAATTGTTCTTCTGTAATGACTTTGCTCAATATAGATTTAGTCTGAGAACTATGATATTTACCACTAACTATTGGAATATTCACCAATACTGAGAGGGGGGGTGAATAAGTATTGAGCACTTTTTACGATTTTCAACCATACCATGTAAAAATTAAGCTATCAAAAATTCATTCACTTATGATTGCATTTAACATATCATAAACATATAACTACATATGCACAATACAAAATATTTTTACGTGGAAAACCAAATGGGAGAAAACCACATAATGGTTTTTAATATATATCTTGAATATTACATCTACAGGAAGCACCAACTTCCAAACTTCTCCATCACCAAGTGGAAGGAGGCACCAACTTCCAAACTTCTCTAGTACCAACTGGAAGGAGACACCAATCCCCTATTTAGAGGCTCCAACCTGAAGGAATCTACAACTCCCTGAATTCTCCAACATTAACTAGAAGGAGGCTCCACCCCCCCATTTTACATGTTCCAACCTGAAGGAAGCTACGACTCCCTTTATTTTCCAGCATGAACGCGAAGGAGGCTCCAACCCCCCAGTTTATAGGATCCAACATGAAGGAATATATGAATCCCTGTATTCTCCAACACCAACTGGAAGGAGGCTCCAACTGCCTAATTTATAGGATCCAACTTGAAGGAATATCCAACTCCATAGATTCTCTAGCTCCCACTGGAAGGAGGCTACAACCCCCTTTCCTTGCCCCTTCCTTCCTCCTTGAAATATAAATGGAGACTCAACCGGTCACTGTTATTGTCGTTGATATTGATACATCATCATCATCAAAACTAAACTCAACATGTCACTGTGACTGTAACTATGACTGATACTGATACATCATCATCATCATCATAAAAACAAAACTCAATCTCTCACTGTCACTGTCACTGATACTGATACATCATCATCATCAAAACCATACTCAACCGTATAAATCTTATGTCAAGATGACCAATAACATCCCTCAAATCATATTCTTAATATCACCATGATATGAATCAAACCATGTGCAAAGATACGCATCAAGCATGTGCGAAGATATGCATCAAGCATGTGCCAATACCTCCAAAATATACCTCATATTCCCAAACAACCTCCAAGACATGCCCCAAACATGTGCCAAATTATTCAAGAAACAAGCCTCAAATATGTGCCAAAACATTCCTTAAGCATGTGCCAAAACATCCATCATCTGATTCAAACCATGTGCCAAGAACATTCATGACATTCCTCAAGCATGTGCCAAAGTATGCATCAACCATGTGTCAAGCATGTGCCATAATATGTTTCAATAATGTACCACAATATATAAGATGTGTATAAAAGCATAAGCCATGATCTCCAAAATGTACATCAAAGCATGTTCCATGTCTCTCAAATCCTATGTCCAAAATCGGGGTACATGCTCAACTACATACTTAGTGACATACTCACGTTTTCCATTTTTCCTACTATTTAGGAGGACTGCTATTTATAGCATGTCTACTTATAGCAAGTTTAGTTTTATCTGATGGATTCCTATATGTAATACCATGGGAAAACACAATGGGTTTCCAAAACCATGGGATCATAAACCACCATTAAGCAAATTCTTGTTTTTAATTACAATTAAGCCAATTCCTATTTTTAGCCACCATTACACAAACTCCTATTTTTTAGGAGATAATTCATATTTCCTTAATTTTTGGAGATATTTACTCTTTCATGGCCATAAAGTGCACTTGAGTAAGAATATTAGCCTCCTAGAGAAGTGCACATTACACATCAAATACTTGGAGTCAACTCACTTCACTTATTTAGTGAATTTCCATAACTAGCAAATTCTCACTCAATTAGGACTTTAGTTCCATTGTTGGACTCTAGTCTTATTATAGGAGATTTTTTCTATTATGGAATGCATGTTGATTTCATGCAGATTTCTCACTAATGTCACACCTATATTTTTGACCTTTTCTTATTACTATCAACTTTTGACTTTAGTTAATTGTTGCTATTGGGAGAAGTTACCTTTTTACATGAGCATGCACATGGAAATCCCAACCTAGTGTGAATTAATCCTCATGTGGAGAGTCCTATATATTTTACTCATTATCAAGTATTAATATATTGTGATTAGAGTTGGTTTCTTAGTCTCTTATGTGTGAAGATTGATTATATTTTTCTCTCTCCTCTCTCTCTTTTGCAATTAGCTAGTGTATTATTTCCTTCTCAGAATTAGGTCTTGGATTTTGGTTTAATCCTACATGGTATCAGAGCCATCATTGTGAGGGAGTATTCAATTTTATTGCAGGTTTATAGATCATATTGGACATACCATAGAGAACTATGGATTAAGCATATTTTTAAGTGATCTTGACACCCTTCAACTACTTTGAGTGGAAGCCCAAGGTAGAGATTCTACTTCGAAGCAAGGGTTTGTATACAATCACCATGGGGACTGAGGTTGAGCCTACTTTAGCCATAGAGAAATAAAAATACTTCAACAGAATGGATGAAGCCCATGGGATATTGTGTTTGATCATCTCTCAAGATCTCCTCTTTCATGTCGATACTTGCAAGACTCCTAACGATGTTTGTAAAAAGTTGAAGGATTTGCTAGGAAAGAAAGACAATCTAATAGGTCATCAGCTGAAGAATGATCTGCATGCATTTAATCCAAGAGATTTCAAGACCCTACAAGACTACTTTCGTAATTTTAAAACTTTTCTTTCTCATGTTAAGGCTTGTGGAATTGATAAGAAAGATGAATAGTTAATCTCTTCAATTCTAACAAAAATAGGAACAGAGTTGATCCAGGTGGATATCGGTGGCCACCCACCTTTTCCAACTAGCTCAAAACAATTTTCTGGCAATTTTGGTAATTTACTATTTTTAGCAGTTTTTAACTTCCAGGGTCATTTTGAGGGCCTAAATGAAGGTTTTTTGGGATCGAGCTTCTCTGTGATAGCCAAAGGCTCTCATTGAGCCCCCAAAATGAATATCGTCGAAGATACCTTTCCAACGAGCTATCATGTGCCCCAAACGAAGATCTTATGACAAAGTTATGCCCCCGGGAAGTTGATACACCAAACTACCCAAAACGGGGTCCACAAAATTGTTGGCTTTTCATTTTCTGGGGTTAGGGTTTTGGATTTTCTTTATGATAAAAAGGGCTTTGGAGCCTCATTGTAAAATCATCTTCTTGTGAATGCGAGTAGCGGGCACATATCTTCTCAGAGATAAGTTGTTGGATTACTAAGAGGGGGGTGAATCAGTAATAGCATAATTATAATCCTTTTTCTTCAAATGTTATATCAATGTAGAATTATTATCCAATAATGAGCAGTAAGAAATAAAAAAATCACACACATACATGGTACACCAGTGTTTTACATGGAAACCCAAATTGGGAGAAAACCACGAAATGATTGTTCTTATATGTCTTAATGAATTACATTCATTGGAAGCACCAACTTCCTTTGTTTTCTAGCTAGAACTGAAAGGAGGCTCCAACCCCCTAGTTTCTCATGCTACAACCTGAGGGAAGATCCAAGTCCCTAATTCTCTGGCTACAACCAGAAGGAGGCTACAACCCCCTATGTTCTTCGGCTACAACCAGAAGATGGCTACAACCACATGTCCTTGCCTCGTCCTCCCACCCTGAAGTAGAAGTAGAATGATGGAACCACTGTCACACTATCACTGTGAGATATACTACTGTAAACCTGTACCAATAAATCTAAACCATGCATCAACCTGTACCTCAACCTGTAATCAACATGTACCATAAAAAAGTGCATCAACCATGCACCAACATGTACCAACCAACATGTAATCAACCTGTACCATAAACAAGTGCATCCAACCATGTACCAAGTATGTACCAATCATGTATCAACTACTCATCAACTATGACTCATCAATATGTACCAACATCATCAACTATACGCCTCATGTATGTGCCAACTCATCAACTACTTGTCTCAACCATGTACTCAACATGTACCTCAACCAAAATCCCTCATCAATTTCATCATCCAAATCTGATTTGTAGCTATATAATATACCTTGTGTATATGATCACATTCCTGCAAACCTTCCTTAACTTTAACAACAAGAGACTAGCATTTTCATCAAACTCTTCTTTAGTCTCACATGCCTAGTTTTGGATTAGTCAACAACCCTAACTGAAGTAATCATAACTTTGAACCTGTAATGTATAAATATATGAAACTAATACACAATTTTCTTCAGTGTGTTTTATGCAATTTCCTCCAGGTGTCACTACTTGGAACCTCTCAGAAAAGGAGTTATAGCAAAAATGGCATACCTTGTTGAATTCTGGATTATTTTAGAGAGCGACCTTGTAGAGCGTACCCTGCACTAAATATTCATTGAATTGATATGAAATTATTACAAATCATACTACATACTATACCCTAACCAACACATTTGGTCTCACTAAATTTGGATCTATTATGAAGACGTTATGATGTGTTTACCCGAAACACCTGTTTTTGACTAGTTTCAAGACTAGCCACAAACCCTATTTTCCACGGAGTGTAACTCCCAAAATACAAAGACCCACAAGCTGAATTTTTTACCACAGATACTTGGATATTATTTCTCAATGGAATATAAATTTCACGATCTGAATCATTATATAAAAAAATTTATAGCGAAAATGGTGAGATGACCTGTAAATAACATACCTTAGAAAGCACCATCAAAAGAATTTATCCTTCCTTGCATTTCAGCCTTCTTTTCTTCATCTTCCCTCCGAAATTTGGCTTAGATATCCTTGGTTACCTCAAACACCTATAGATATGCAATAATTTCAAGTGTGTTTAAAATGAGAGATCCTTGCCTCTTATTTATACTCTCCAAGTAGCTTCCTTAAAAACATCTTTTAGGTCACTTGGCCTACTTTCCTTATTTTAGGGTTAACCCACTTCTAATTTCTCCATTAAATTTATTATTGAAATAATTTATTTTGTATTCACTTTGAATTATAATACACTCATCACTTCACTTTATTATTTACCT
>ML794368.1:210922-231626 GCA_009831015.1 Picea engelmannii
CTGGTGTACTGTGCATGTGTGTGATTGTTTATTTATTACTGCTCATTATTGGATAATAATTCTACATTGATATAACATTTGAAGAAAAATAATTATAATTACGTTATTACTGATTCACCCCCCCTCTTAATAATCCAACAATATCTGAAGGACAGATAGATGTAGATGCCTTAGAAAAATGGTTAAATCTGCTAGAAGGTTATTTCTCTGTTCATAATTTCTCCGATAGGGAAAATATCACCTTCGCACTCCTTAAGGCTCTCTCCCATGTCAAACATTGGTGGGAAACTTACTGGGAGCAAATTTCCACAGAGGAGTCTGGAATATATGGGGTTGAGCCCACTTGCGAGTTTTGTGTGGATGCGGTAAAGGAACAATATTACCCTGTTGGAAAATATGAGAACTAGTACATGAGATGGACCACACTATGGAAAGAAAGGGGCCAAGAAGTTCTGGAGTTGACCAATACCTTCCATACCTTATGCACCAAGTTGGGTATCAAAGAATCTGAATGACATTTGGTTCTAAAATACCATGGGGCTCTAGGCTCTACACAAATGCATCCAAACTGAAATGGATTTTCTAGAAATCTCATCACTCGGTGTTGCTTATCGATATGCTATTAAAATAGAGCAGAAATTTAAGCACCAGAACAAACAGGAGTTTGGGTGTGCAAATCCGCAACAACCAAATTATGATAAAGACGACCCTAACAAACAGTCTCCCGAAAACCAATCCAAGTTGTTACCACTTGGTAAATTGTTGGACTGAAGAGAACGATCTACCAAGGTAACCTACAAACCAACTTTAAGACTAGAAAGTAGCCTTCCAAATATAGAGAGGAATCTCTCTGAGACCTAGTCTCTGATACATAATAACTTTGGATTGACGAATAGATTTAGATGCTTAAGAAAGTTTTTTCTAGTTTCATTGGCAAGGAAGTATAGTAATTTTTGGGGTATGGAGTCAACCCCTTGAAAACAAGAGAAATCAATGACTGGTTAGGGAAGCTTTGAGAGGACAAAGGCTAAATAGGTAATGGTATTTCAATTTTAATATTGTTGTGTATGGCGAAAGAAAGGAGAAACATAAAGCAAATCAGAGCACCATTAGAGATGAATTCCGACCTAACTTAGAAGAAAACACCGAGTTTAAATGGTTGAGTCTAAAGCACCATGAGATGAATTTTAATCCCTACAAATATTTCCAATTTAAAAAAATGAAACATACATGAATTTTCAGGAAACAAGAAGTACATACAAAGATAGGATCACAATACATCAAACCACCACCACTAGAATTTTTTCATCAAAATCTTCAGGACCTCTGCATTTATATTTCCATAATATTTCATAAAGTTACATTAAAGAGTGCCCTGTCTACACTAATTTTCCAACCCGACGTACATAAAAAATATCCAATATATAGATAAATAACGCTCTCCTGGGATGTTATGTTCGAACTACTTTCCCCTAGAATTCTGCATTCAGTTACTCTCCCCCTGCATAACCTTTTTAACAAAATTTACTAAAAATAGAAACTTGATTGTGCCCAAATCATAACATAACTGACATTTTTGTTTCAATTATTTGGTCATGAGTAATTTTCGACCATCTGGTTGTGATAAATCAACATTTTCTTCCAAGGGGTGCCCGAGTAATCATGCATATTGCTCGAAACTTTGTCACCTTTGTATAGATAACTTTGGTTGTTGCTACGTGATCACTGGATATAGCATGCATGTTGCAAGTTTGTGTAGAGGATGTCCATTCATGGTCGCTTGTGAAACTCCAGGTGGTAGAAATGGTTGGGGACGATGCATCTCCTTCAAAACTTGCATGTGTTTCATTAATACATGCCCTTCTCATGAGGTAATCTTACAATGTTTGCGCAATGAGTATTCACTACACAAGTGTTGCATCTGAATTCTTTTTAACATAAGAAAGCAAGATACGTACAAACAAATATTCCATGCCACGACCCAAAAATAAAAAAATGGGGCTCCCTTACTCATGCCTCTGCAACTCCAGTTAGGGATTTAGATTGTCCTTATTTTCCGCCTCCATCTTCACCTGCAACCTTAAATATTTGCCTATTTTTCTTAAAGACCAATTCTATTTGTTCAAACTCTTAACCTGTCTCATCAAAACCGCGTTTATTTTTAGTTTTGATTGAGCACTAGAGAGAGTTGCACATGCATTATCAATAGTTGGTCCACACTCTTTGAAATGTTCTGTGATTTTTTCTCTGACATCCTTTGTTCCTCCCTAATCTCAATGATTACATCTTGGGCCTCTATGAGCTATTTTTTAAGCCCATTTACATTGTTTTCTCTTGTTGTTTGTGAGGTAGGGGGTAACTGACCTACTCGAATCTATGACACTGGTGTTTCAATAATCGTTTCTTCCAACTATCTTCTCAACTCTTTGTTTTCTTGATAAAATTGGGCAATAACGTGTTGTGCTTTCTTTAGTGGTTCCTTCATTTCCTAAATATTTTCCTTTTCCTTAGCTAACTCCACTTGTATTTCATCAGTTCCCTTGTTTGCACCTTCAACAAGCTCTAGCTGAACAATGTGCATGTGAAATATCTTGGTAGAGGACTTGGTGCGCGATTTAGTAGGAACTTGGATCTCCTCAGTTTTCTCAGTCAATCTTGACCTGATTTTCTTCTAGGATGTTGGTTGATGGAACAATGAGTCTTCTATTTCTTTCCGTTTTCTTTTTCTAGTAACATCGTCCTTTCTCGCCTCTGAACTATGAAGTGTTGTTTCCTTTGCAGATAGAGGAACGTCTCCTTTGGGGTCTCTGGGGATGTTAGCCAAAATCAGAAAAGAATCCCAATCCTTTTTCAAATGTCTCAAATCTTCAACCACTAACATCTTAATTAATGAAAAATGTAATAAATTGTTCTCTGGATGATCAACCATGGCCTGGACACTGTCCTCCATATTTCCCAAGCTTTGACACAAAAAGATAGGTAAATTTAAGGGTTTTTTTCCTGTGAAGTGCATCAATAACCTAATGTGGTATGGATACACCCTGTCGAACCATCCTTTACAGGTGAAATATTTTCTGATTACCTTCAAAAGTTTCTCGAAAGGCTCTAGGAGATACTGGCTTGGAGTGTCATCTCCAATTTTCCGATTTCGACATTCGGGCTTGATGAAATCCATATAACATGAAATGTTTAAAGGCATGCCTTTAAACCATTTTTATCCACGCAGAGGGATCTCCATCATAGCTACCAAAGTTTCCTCCGTCACTCAGAAAGTGATTCTCGCAATTGTTGTGCTGACCCCATTAAAATTGAGGGCGAACTACTTAGCCAGTTTCACATTACATCCTTGGATCATTTCACAGAAGCGCATACATTCGGCTTGTTCAAAAGATGCCCTAATTTCCGGGTCTTCATTTATCAACTCCAAATCTTGAGGTTTAAACCTCACAACCCTGCCACTTCTCACCTTCTTTCTAATGCTTTGGGAAACTGCGATGATGTTGGTATGTATTAATTTCACGTGTTCAATAATGAATTGTAATACCCTCTATGTGCGGAAAATAAGAATGATGAACTTTGCGGAGATTGAAAGAAAAGGTAGCAATAAGAATAATTGTGCGGCAAACAAAATCAGCCACAAAAATTCCTAGCGCGATCGTAAGGTGCGACAGGAAAATTCAAGGCAGAAGGAAAATGTGACACAGCAGTAAAGTGTGACGAAAAATTTCGGCGTAGTGGGGAAACTTAGCGTGGTAGAAAACAACAATGGGAGACTTGGCACGTGACGAAAAATTTAAGCACAGTGGAAAATTTGGCACGATAGTGAAGTGCGACGGAAAATTTCGGTGCAGTGGGGAAACTCAGCGTGGTAGAAAACAATAATGGGAGACTTGGCGCGTGACAGAAAATTTTGTCGTAGTGGAAAAATCAGCACAATAGTAGGGAATTCAGAAGGAATAAGGATGACTGTGAGAAGAAACAATCCATCCAAAATTGTAGTTTGCAGCGAGATCCAAAAGAATTTAAGCAATGGTTGAAAACAAAGGAGGAGACGTAGAAAAATCAACACAACAGACTTACGTAACGACTGGCAGAAAATAACTTTTACACAACAAAGGGTTCCAAAGCTTGCTGAAAAAAATACGGATGACACACAAACTCTGAAATTGAAGGAGAGGCTTGAAGGGTAACCAATATTTATGCTTGAAAGGATACAGAATGAAATCATGGAAAAGGACAGTAAATCCATGGCGATGATCAGTTAGAAAGTAGGTTGAAAATTTGCACAACAAACTCATGCAACGGGTACACTTTTGAAGTGTGCAAAGTACAAATGATAGGAGTGCCATGATTGTTTACTTTTATGACTTCATGATTAGGGAATGATGATCATAATATATTTCGACGTGACCTTTATCCCAACCACTTGACTCAATTTTGGTACATAATTTCCACCTTTTCGACATGACTCAAGACTTAGGGAAGTGGACCTTTATGATTTAAATGTGGCAAACCTTACTCCCCTTTAAACAACTTATGGCCAGACCCATTACTCGATGATTTCAAACCACTCTTTATTTGGTCACTGGCCTTATAAAATTTGATGCACTGACTATGACTCATCTAGGAATGACTCTAACTGCAAAAAACATGGTGCTAACAACTGGCTCCAATGGGGATGTTATCCTCCCAGTGAGGTAGCAAATAACAACAGACCAACTGCTTGACCATTGGTATTTATTTGACTCAAAGACTCTAAAGTGACAAAACAAACTTGTTTCTAGACCCTCTTGACACATCTATGACTAAAATCAGCATAAACTTAGGGCCTTCACTTCATGCTTCAATTTTCTGCTGACTATTGATTCATAATGCTTTATCTGGAAATAAAAATGGTTATTTACAATGACATGAAGAGACTGAAAAATTTTGCTAAACAAGATAATGTTTGAGAAACCTGCCATTAAGATCTCCACTAAGATATTGCAACAAATATGCAGTGTTCCCATGGTATGAAGCAATCTTGAATGGACCCATCCAAATATTATCAAACTTCCCATTCCTCCCTCTGTCTTCATTTCTCACATCCCACTTTAATACCAAATTATTCATCTTGAAATCATCTTATTTGGTGTGTCTGTAGAAAATTCTTTTCATTTTATCTTGGTGCAGCTGTGATTTATTGAAGACCTGTTCTCTCATTTTTTACGCATGGACCAATTGGTTTATTCTCCTTACAACATCGTTTGGTTCAACTTCTTTCTCTTGCAACAATCTCCTCACTAGAAATCCTAATGAGGTAGGAAAAATTGCCTATGTACCATATACAATATGAAAAGGTGATGTGGAGATAGACCTTTTAGTGGTGATTCTGTCAGCCCATAACACATAGATGAGATTTTTGTTCCAAGCTTTCTTGTTTTCCTGCATAATATTCTTAATAATCCTAGTCAATATTTTGTTAGATGATTCAGACAACCCATTACCCTATGGGTAATAAGCTGTAGAATGGCCCAGAGTTATGTTATAGTCACTGCATAATTTCTCCATCTTCTTAGATTTGAATGTCGCTTCATTATCAGTAATGATCTTGACTGGACAACCAAATCTAGACAAGATATTACTCTCTAAAAATTGAATGATGACAGTATCAATAGCTTGCCTTGTGGGGACTACTTGAATCCATTTGGTGAAGTATTATGTGGTTGTTAGTATCCACCTATGCTGAGCTGAGGATGGTGGATGAATTTCTTCTATAAAATCAAGGCCCCATTTCATAAATGGTGCTTCAACAAAGATGGGTTTTAAAGGTAGGGGCTGCAACTTTCTTTTTCCATCAAAGATCTGGAATTCATGGCAGCGAGAAACTTTCTTGTATACATCAGAAAAAATGCTAGGCCAATATAACCCTGCCATCAATATTTTGTGTGTAATGGTCTTCCAATAATGATGTCCCCCACAGTCACCTTTGTGAAACTCTTTAATATCCTTTTCATTTCTTCCTCCAACAAACAATTTAGTCAGATCCCACTTGGATCTTTCCAATACAGATAATTGTCCAAAATGCAAAACTTTGATGCTTTCAACTTTAAAAATCTGGCCTTGGTTTTTCTCAATCCAGTAGGATATTATAAGTTTCTTAATATATAAATAACATCATCATACCAAGGAGAATCAAGGAAATTTTTGGATATCTGTGGGACTTCTTCTTCTTGTAGATTTTCTGACAAATCAACAGTAAAATTGATTCCCAAAACATCACAATTTGACTGTGCCATTAATTTTGCAAGCCCTTGACCCTTAATCACATTTGTAGGCTTTATTTCAAGGTCATACTCCAACATTATTTATATCCATTTTCCCCTTCTCCCTTCAGGATCAGACCAAGTCAAAATATCCTTTACAGAATTTCTAGGCACATAAGAGATGACATGGGAATGCAAAATATAAGTTTTGAATTATTTAAGGGCCTTCACCAAGGCATATGCTTGTTTTTCCATGATGTCATACCTTAGTGGGGAGTCTCTCAATATCCTTCTATAATAAGCTATGGGTTTTTCAAAGTTCTGATCATCTTTTTGCAACAAAACGCCAACAATGGTGTGTTCTGAGTCAAAGGAAAACAATATAAAACCTTTTGCAAAATTCGGGCTGGCTAACACTAGAGTCTTGGTCAACGCCACTTTAATATCTTCAAACGACTTCCTAGATTCAGGATTCCATTTTATTTCATTGACTTTATTGAGCATATTTTTGATATAATTTATGATCTCAGCCAAGTTGGGAATGAACCTCCTCAAAAAAATTACTTTTCTTAGGAAAGATTGTACCTCTTTCTTGCTCCTAGGAGTGTCGATCTTCATAATTGCTTCCACTCTGTTGGGGTCTATTTTTATGCCTTGTTTTTAAATGATGTGTCCAAGAAATTTTCCTTCTTGCATTTCAAAGTTTTATTTTTTTGGATTTAACGAGATGCCAAACTTTCTACATTTCTGGAAAACCTTTCTTAGATGTTCGAGATGTTGATCATCAGAATCCGAAAATACAATGATATCATCCAAGTAAATTACAATAAACTTATCATTTTCATCGGTAAAGGCTATGTCCATGGCCCTTTGGAAAGTTGCCCCAACATTCATAATCCCAAAAGGCATTTTCACATACATGAGTGTGCCCCAAGGTGTTGTAAAAGCTTTCTTCTCTTGGTCATTCGGATGCACCATAATCTGGTTGTATCTAGAAAGACCGTCAAGCATTGATATCTTCTACGATCCCACCTCCTTCTGCAGGATGTAATAAAACTTAGGAAGTGGATAATTGTCTTTGAGATACACCCTGTTTAGATTCCAAAAATCTACACATAATATTATCTCACCACTTTTCTTCTTGATATGCACTAGGTTAGCGATCCACTTGGAAAATATTAAGGACACAATGATCTTGGCATTAAACAATTTCCTTACCTCCTTTTCAATCTATGACAACAACAAAGGGTTGATACTTCTCAACTTTTCTTGAAAGGTTTATGATCATCCTTGATGGGAATTACATGTTGAATTACCTTAGTATCATAGACCTTTACGTCTTCATAACTCCATGCAAAGACATCGGGGACGTCTTTCATAAGGCCGATATACCTCTAATTGATTTCCGGACTGAGCGTTTTTTACAGTTTGATGATATTGGGGTCTTCTTGAGTCCCAATATTGCAATCTTCTATATCCTCATTGTTTGTAGTGATTCTAGGATTTATGGCTACATCATTGTTGTCAAAAATATTTTCCAATGGGACCAAGCCTTTGGGAATAATGTTACTTTTCAGTTGCACTATATCTCTTCCAACAATCAGATTCTGAAAAAGGTCATTATTGTTGAACACAGTTACGTCTTCATTAACTTCACAACAACACTCATCATCAATATTTACATTAGAAAATTTATCACTCATTTGAAGGAATCTTTCTACCTATTTGTCATCTTCAAATACTTGCCAATATTTAATGTTATCAGGTACTTTTGGCCTATGTTTGAATTCAATTTCATACATTTTATTAGGAAAAATTGGAATTTTGAAAACCAAAGCTGAAGTAGCCAAAGCATCAACAATTTGATTTCCCCCCTAGGAATCACTGAAAATTTGAATTCTGAAAACCATTCAAGAAGATAAAGCACTAAATTCGTATATTCTCTCAATCTAGGATGATTGGACTAATATATACCCTTTACCTGGTTAATGACAAGCTCGAAATCCCCATGTACATCTATTCTTCTAGCACCCAATTCTTTTAAAGTCTTCAATCCCAAAATCAGTGCCTCATATTTGGCCATATTATTGGTACAATCGAAATTGAGATTGTAAGAACAGAGTTTTGTACCCATCTTGGGAGGGTTAATCCACACACCAGCTCCAACTCCTTCCCTACTAGCAGCTCCATCAAAACTCATATTCCACATTTCATCTTCTACACTATTTTGTTGATCTGTAATTTCCTTTGTTCGATGATCAATTTTGTCTTTGATATCCATGACAGTTGTTGGGTCCCCCTTTTCAAAACTCAAGTTATTATAGAATATAGAGGAACCAAATTCGGTATCAATATAGTAAATAGGATTATTATTTGGTTGAATTTTGCTACTCACCATGTACTTGAGAAATACTTCTCTGTACAACCTCCTTTCTTGGTCAAATACAAGGATAGCAGCATATGACATGTCCATTTGCAAAGTTCCTTTCAACTTTGCAGCCCAAGATCTAGATAACAACATACCAAATTTCAGAGGGATGTCGGCAACCACCACTTCCATGATCGGATTTTTCGATGGAATTTGAGACAATGATACGACCAGATCTTTGATCAAACCTAAGAATTTCACCTTCCTTGAGTCAAAAGAGAAAAGATCCTTATAAGGTCTTGTAATGTCTAGGCCCAACTCATCCATGACCACCTTGGGCATGATATTATGTGATGCTCTTGAATCTAACATGGCATTATGTAAGGTCATATCATCAATTTCAAGGCTAACAAAGAAAGGAGGAACATCATCAACATCACCACTCTCTTCCACATGCAGACCAAACAATATAGAAGGGTAATCATGTTGTATGTTCAAGGTGTCAAGGGCTTCTTCCATTTTTATCATTTTAATGACATGATTTCTATATTCTCCATTCTTGATCGGCTCATTAAACAAAACAAAAATTTTGATTTAGCCATTTTGCTTTCAAAATTAAAAGGAGACAAAGATTTTTATACCTCTTTAATGATCGTTTCCTTTCTTGCCTTAGGTATTTTCTTTGGGGGTTCTTCTTTTGATTTTTTTTTCTCCATTACATCCTCTACTAAATTATATTTCTTCGGCTGGCTTGAAGAAGGTGTACTTATCTGAAGCTCCCTTGTAGGACTCGCCTTTGGAGGATTTGCAGGTGCATTATTACTTCTGAGGCTATACTACTTCTGAAGTTTCATAATAGAGTTGTGGTATCCTTTCCTAAACTCTTTTGTTTCCAATGACAACATATCATCGTTTTCCTGTGTAAACTTATCATTTGCATCCATAAATTGATCATGTTCTCCTTTGGTTAAGAACACATTTTTTTCAGTATCGTCACAACAATGCATATGGTATTTTATTATTTGATCAAAATATTCATTTGCATAGATTTTTTGGAAAGTATGTTTTATTTGTTTATCACATAGATCTCTCTGGTCTCTTTACCTGATTTTTGGAACTGAAGCTCTTCTAAAATTTTGATTTCTGGGCTAAAAATCAGTTTGATCCCTGTTGGTAAGATTATTTTCCACGGACATCCTCTCCATGAGTCTTTCCGTAGTCTTCATCATCAATTCAAATTTCTCGTCTGATGATTGAGATGTAGAGGGTTGTGCTTCCCCTTGGACCTTCTTCACACTTTTGTCAAGATTATGTTTGATCTTCCCTGATGCCATCATATTTACTTCTACTTCAATTGCATCACTCATCATATCATCTAATGTATTGGATCTTATTTCTCTTAACAACAAGGCAAATTCACTGTCAAAAGAATCATCATATCGAAGTTGGGAAGCTCCGGGAGGAGGTTTGAATTCTGTGGGAATTGAATTATAAACTTTCATAAATCTGGTTGAGAAATTTTGTACTATTTCATTTGGGGATCTTTTTATATTATTGTACTAAGTTAGTAACTGAAGAGGATTCTTTTTATCATCCCACCTGGAAAGAAAGTGTTTCAAAAGATGAAAAATTAGGGATACTCGTTGTTGGAAGAGCATTGAACCATTTTCTGACCTCACCTGAGAGACTTTGTGCAAACCATCTTGTTTTTTCATCCTCATAATCTACCTCTTCCAGGTGGACAAAGTCATTTAACCAGTCTAAGTGTTTTTGAGCTGAAGCATTCCCTTCAACATAATATAATTTAATTCTATGATTATAATTCTGTGGAAAATCATGAAATTGGGTAGGCAAGGCAAGAGGGGCGAATCTGGCGGCCGTGACTCTTGGAGGAATCTGAATTGGCTGAACAGTCTGAGTGAAAATTACAACAACTTGAGGGGGGTTGGTTGGTATCAATTATTGGAACTTTTTCTCATCGAAGATGATTTCATTCAAATAAGATTTTGATCTGGATTTGAACAGGGTTTGTTCAAATAATAAATCAAAGCCAAGGTCGTCAATGATTTTTACCCCAGATTTAGGTAAAGATAAGTTCATGTCCAAGTAACATACTGATTTCGTTATCCTTTCCTTTATTTTGTGTAGAAGTTTTTCAAGGTCATAAATAGATGATGGAGGCTCTGGATTAGGGTTTTCTCTAGTGTAAAATTTCTTAGGATCCAAGATTTATGATTCATACTACTTTATGCTACTGATATTATTCAATAAAGTCACTAGGGTAAAACAAGTTTCATCCAATATGGGTATCTGATTCACTGTTACCCCCAGGTATCAAATCCACAACTTTAGTCATTTTTCCCAAGGAAAGTTTTCAATTATGTCCCTGGCAACGATGCCAAAATGTTACCACTTGGTAAATTGTTGGGATGAAGAGAATGATCTACCAAGGTAACCTACAAACCAACTTTAATACTAGAAACTAGCCTTCATAATCTAGAGAGGGCTCTCTCTGAGACCTAGTCTCTGATAGTTAATAACTTTGGATTGATGACTAGATTTAGATGCTTGAGAAAGTTTTTTTCTAGTTTCGTTGGCAAGTAAGTATAGTACTTTTTGGGCTATGGAGTCAACCCCCTGAAAATAAGAGAAATCAATGAATGGTAAGGGAAGCTTTGAGAAGATAAAGGATAAATAGGTAATGGTCTTTCAGTTTCAATATCGTTGTGTATGGCAAAAGAAAGTAGAAACATAAAGCAAATCAGAGCACCATTAGAGATGAATTTTGACCTAACTTATAAGAAAACATCGAGTTTAAATGGTTGAGACCAAAGCACCACGAGATGAATTTTAAACCCTTTAAATATTTCCAATTTAAACAAATGAAACAAACATGAATTTGCAGGAAACAAGAAGTACATACGAAGATAGGATCACAATACATCAAACCACCACCACTAGAATCTTTTCATAAAAAGATTCAAGACCTGTGCATTTATATTCCCATCAGATTCAGAAAGTCACATTCAAGAGTGCCCTGTCTACACTAATTTCCAACCCAAATTACATAAAAATGATCCAATATATAGAAAATTAATGCCCTCCTGGGCTGCTATGTTCAAACTACTTTCCCCTAGAATCCTGCATTCAGTTACTCTCCCCATGGACAACCTTTTTTACAAAATTTACTAAAAATAGAAACCCGACTACACCCAAATCATAACATAATCAACATGTTTGTTTTAATCATTTGGTCATGAGTAATATTCGACCATCTGGTTGTGATAAATCAATGTTTTCTTCCAAGGGATGCTCAAGTAATCATGCGTACTGCTGGAAAATCTGTCACCTTTGTATAGCAGACTTTGGTTGATGTTGCGTGATAATTGGCTATAGCATGCACGTGGCAAGTTTGTGTAGCATATGTCCATCCATGGTCACTCGTGCAACTCTAGGTGGAAGCAATAGTTGGGGACCATGCATCTCCTTCAAAAATTGCATGTGTTTCATTAATACCTGTCATTCTCATTAGGTAAGATTACAACGTTTGCGCAATGAATATTCATTATGCAAGTGTTGTGTCTAAATTATTGTTAACGTAAGAAATAAAGATATGTACAAAGAAATATTCCATGCCACGACCCAAAAATACAAAAATGGGGCACCCTTACTCATGCCTCCGCAACTCCAGTTAGGGGATTTAGCTCGTCCTTATTTTTTTCCTCCAGCTTCACCCGCAACCTTAAATCTTTGACTGTTTTTCTTAAAGACCAGTTATGTTTGTTCAAACGCTTCCCCTATATAATCAAAATTGCATTTCTTTTTAGTTTTGATTGAGCACCGGAGAGAGATGCATATGCATTATCAATAGTTGGTCCCCACTCTTTGAAATGTTTTATGATTTTTTCCTCTAACATCCTTTGTTCCTCCCTAAGATCAATGATTACATCTTGGGCTTCTCTGAGCTATTTTTTAAGACAATTTACATTGTTTTCTCTCGTTGTGGGAGAGGTAGGGGGTAATTGACTTGCTTAACTCTGCGACACTAGTGTTTCAATAATATTTTTTGCCAGTTGTCTTCTCAACTCTCTATTTTCTTGATAAAATTGGGCAATAACATGTTGCACTTGCTTTAGTTGCTGCTTCATTTCCTGAATATTTGTATTTTCCTCACCTAACTCCACCTATATTTCATCAATTCCCTTGTTTTCACTTTCAAAAATCTCTAACTGAACGATGTGCATGGGAAATATCTTGGCAGAGGACTTGATGCATGGTTTAATAGGAGCTTGGATCTCCTCAGTTTTGTCAGTCAATCTTGACCTGCTTTTCTTTTTGGATGTTGGTTGATGGAACGACGAGTCTTCTCTTTCTTTCCCTTTTCTTTTTCCAATAACATCTTCCTTTCTCGCCTCTGAACTATGAAGTGTTGTTTCCTCTGTAGATAGAGGAATGTCTCCTTTGGGATCTTTAGGGATGTTAGCTGAACTCAGAAAAGAATCCCAGTCCTTGTTCAAATGTCTCAATTCTTCAACCACTAACATCTTAATTAATGAAAATGGAATAAATTGTTCATTGGTTGATCAACGTTGGCCTAGACACTGTCTTCCATATTTCCCAAGCTTCGACACAAGAAGAAAGGTAAATTTAAGGGTTTTTTCCCTGTGAAATTCATCAATAACCTGATGTGGTATGGATACACCCCGTCGAACCTTCTTCAAAGGTGAAATATTTTATGATTACCTTTAGAATTTTCGTGAAAGGCTCCAGGAGATACTAGCTTGGAATGTCGGCTCCAATTTTTCGATTTTGACATTTGGGCTTGATGAAATCCATAATACATGGAATGTTTAAAGGCATGCCTTTAAACCAATTTTCTTCATGTGGAGGGATCTTTGTCACAACTTCCAAAGTTTCCTCTGTCACTCGGAAATTGATTCCCACAATTGTCGCACTGACCCCAGTAAAATTGAGGGCAAACAACTCAGCCAGTTTCGCATTATATCCTTGGATACTTGTTGACAGGAGAAATTAACTGTCCATCAACTAGAAGAGCGAGTCTGGTCCAGGGTTGTCTAAATAACCCAATCCATTTGGTGTAACTCATTCTGATGGGTTTAATGGCTCCATTAGCCAATCTAAGAATCCTAAAAGAAACGAATAAAAGATAGAAATAACTAACTAATTACTAAACACACTATATATATGTACATATGTTCAAATGTAACTATAGTAGTTGTATTTAAGCAGAAGATATACAAGTCTCATTTATTTACATGATTTACAAGATGCAAGTTTTAATCGAAACTTACGAAAATCGATGTGAAAAATGATTGCTTATAGGAAGCACATAAAGAAAGCACATAAAAATATTTATTGTTTTTCTTTTATAAATTTAAAGAATCTTATAAAAAAACAGTTAATGAAACATGAACATGTGGATAGTCAAAGCTGAACCATACATTGTAGTTTCAATGATATGCAAATGACAGAAAAATACAAAGAAGTTATCATGTCAATGAATTAATGAGGTGTATCCAAGCATCTGCATGAGTGGTGAACATCCAACTTCCATGTCCAAGAGAGAAATCTGCAATGAACCTTATGAATGTTCTAAATAAATTTAGAACATGTATTGGTAGCTTAGATTTTAATGACAGAAAAGGAAACACAAACATAAACCTATGATCTCATAATTACACATGATTACAACAAGATAAATCTGGAAGCAATCTATGCATTTTATCATTCAATTTAAAATTCAAAGATAAATCTCATTATTTAAATCGAAGATATGATCACAACATTTGTATTTTGATGAAGCAAATAATAGATGGTATTTATAATCTAAACCTCTTACACAACACAGATCATTTAATCTAAAGATAGCATACCCGCACATGTAACAAGATTAAAAAAAATAATAATAACAACATTATAAACAAAAGGCTAAAGCCAAAATGCATATATGTCGTTCTATTAAGTTTTTGGAATCACTTGTCCATTATGTAGTTTTGGAAGAAATTTTTTGGATAATAGACTTTAAAGATTGGAAAAAATTAATACATAAATGATAATAATTAACCATGTATTGATATAAAAGACTAAAGCTATTTAAATCAATGCATGATAAATTATTCAAAGAATATGAATATATCATAATGAAAATAAAACCATTTTACTTACAGGACAAAAGCCATTAAGCTACCTGGAATTCCATATTCTTCTTTGAAAATATTCGTCCATTCTCTCAAAGATTCCATCCATCCATTACTCCATTTGAAAAGAAATAAAAAGTTTACAAAAACAATAATATACAAAAGAGAAAGAATTAAAATCCTCCTCTCCAATTCTTCCGATCCCTTGGCTCTAATCTTTCTCATATATTTATAAAATGAATGAACAATCTGGGCATCACTATTAATTTCTGCCACCTGAAATTTGCCTCTAAACGAGACCCAAATATATCTCAAATCGTGCATTTTTGGGGGAAAATATCTACGTGGAAGGTAAATGGGTCCATTATGGTTCTGGGTTTTCAACCGTTTCTTCTAATGCCTCACGGTTTGGCTGCAATCAGTTCTGCAAAATCGCTTGTTTGATCTTGACGCCTTTCCAAATTTTATCTGTTGTTGCTCATAATTTTTTTTGTAGCAATCCAAAATTATTTTTGGATCAATCATCTTGAACGTATTTGGATAATAAAATCAAGACATGATTAGATCCTTATCAAATATTTGATAATAGAAACCTGTGAAACAAAAAGAAACCTAAATTAATAACCTAAAAATTGTGAATAAAACAAAAATCTAGAAAAATAAAAAAATAATTTAAACTAACTATAAGTTCTAAACAAACATTGTTTATATTTTTCTTTCAAATATGATCTTAATTCTAGAAGCTTCAAGTTAATGAAGGAAAAATATTAATTTTAGTTTTTTACAAAATCAAACAAATGATAGATAATTCTTTGATTATTATTATTTTGAAATGAGATGGAAAATGAAAAAATAAAATTAATTTATTAACATCAGCGAATGATTTCATGAAAATGAGAAACCAACCAAGATATTATTTGATGAAGTATTGAACACATTATTCAAAATAGTCAAACTTGCTAATGAGAAAAAGAATGAATACATAATCATAATTTAAACGAAAGTAAACATTTGATAAAAATTAACGCTTTGTTTAAATTGAGATTTTTATGCTCATTTCTAACTTTTGACATATACTCTTGTAATGAATGTCTTAAGTGTCTCAAAGTAATCCAAGGAGTGAAACTATTTGAAAAGGTTGATTCTGTAGCTCATTATAATTATCAAGATTCGAATGGGGGCCCTTTAAATTTTGTAAAAATATAGGGGGAGTTGTTGGGGCCCAACAAATGGCGACTTATTGGGTGAAGCAGTTATCTCTGATCTGGTAATATTTCATCTTAGGAAGAAAATAATAAGACTTGAAAAAGGATTTAAGCTCCCTGAAATAAATTCACTCTGAGATCATAAGGTATTAGGATAAGCTCAATGTTATAACCAGAAAATAAAATTTTCTTTGCAGAAGATTATGACCTGAAATAATGCCTTAATCAAAGAGTCATGATGTTTATAAAAGAACTTCAACATCGTTGACAGAGCCACTGCTGCTAGCAGGCATCCATAACCTAGACAGGGATGTCATTTAACCCACTCAAATGCTTTAATCCCATCCAATAGTTGTATCCATATGATGTATATTTACATAAAAGCTAATTTAAAAACATACACCTGCTACCTCTCGACCCGACATTGCTTCACTGCCAGCAGGCCTGTTCAGTACCCTGACAAATTTGTCTTGGTATCATGTGTGCATTTACCCGCTGCCAGCGAGCCTGTTCAGTACCCTGACGGGTTTACACACACTTCCCACACATAAGTGCTTCCAACCCTCTTATGCCACTTTTAAATAATAATACAATCATAGATTTCTTGATGACAAAGAGAGCGGGGTGATACTGAAGGTTAATTGCAATACAGGTAAATAGTTGACCATGTTATTTATTTTCTTTCAAAACTGGAATTTTTATCATGGTTTAGAGATTTTAGATTTCCTTTAAGAAATCATCTAGAGAATGGGGGAGCACTTAAAAGTGATTCCTTAAGAATATGGATGGCGTAAAAAGTTTAAAGATCATCGTAATTCTCAAAGATTTAAACCATATCTCTGGTGTAATACTCTAGAAAAAATAATTTGAGGACAAAATGAGAGTGACAATTGACTTAAAAATCAATTGTCTGAGCTATATCTTAATATCAGGACCTCTTTGAACTATTTCAATTCGCTTGAAAAACACAAGTCTTAAAATAAATGCTTCCTTCGACAATAGTTCTTTGATCAGAAATATATTGATTCAAAAAGAAAGATAAGAAGAAAACTCATTTAAAATAATCAAAGAAAACAAAAGCACACAACAAACCAAATCAAATTTTATTAATGGGATTCAAAATCAGAAGTACAAAAAATCAAAACAACAAAATAAAACTTTTCAGGAAATGATTTTGGTCAAAGATAAACTTGAGCTTTTGGATCCACTAGCATCTCACTGTAAAATAAAAGAACTAAATCATATAAAATATCATGTGCGAGCAAGTTCTTTTCTTAAGCTAGTGATGCATAAGATGTTACTTTGAGCAAGCATTATTATTAAAAATAAAAGAGACTAAAAATAGAAAAATCCACATTAAGATGAGTGCAGTCCTACTCTTGGCACCTTGGGTCAGGGTTGAATTGATAGTTTAAATTTTCTTATCTCTTTACTTTCCATTTAAATTTTTCATGATGATACTGTGTTTTTGAAAAGAAATATTCAACGAAAAGAAGAGAGAAAAATATTTAAAGTGGACTTTCCTGACAACATTCATATTATGGTTCTCTTGGTGTGCCCGCTTGTGTTCATAACTGCATTATTACAAAAGGAAATATTGAGAAACAAATCTAAAATAAAACCTACTCCTAAACCTACTCTAACTACTAAACAAATAAAAAATACTAAGTGAATTCATGCTTCCAATGTAGCCATCGAAGCATCTTCATTCCTGCAATGGAAACAAGATAAAATATTAGTAACAAGAATGGTAGTATATCGAAAAATAACAAAAATATATCATACTTACCTTTATCATCATCATTTAAAAACAAAGCAAGCATGACCTTACCATTCCCTTGAACATTCTTTTTGTATGAATCCTCCAGCCATTCTGCAATTTTGTCATTATATGGGTCACAAAAATATAAAAAAATGAGATTGTGAAGCTTGTGAGAGTTATGGGGACTTTCCATAAGCATCGGCCTAGACTGAAGTGCTCCATCCTCCCGACAATTTTCCTTTCGTTCCATATTTTCTCCATCTGAAGGATGCAAAATGAGTGTGTTAAAGTTACCTCCTTGATCTCTTAATAAAGTGAAGATAATCTTATCATTCCCTGGAAACTTTTTGAGATATGAATACTCCAACCAATCTGCAACCCTATCATAATACATGCAATTATTAACATGGGATTGTTCGAAAGAATTCACATACGAAAAATATTTCTGATGAGAATAAAGTATTAGATTATCAAAGAAAGAATCTTGTGAAAAGGTCGGATCAAGATGGCGAGAACTTATCATGATTCTTGATCGGAAAAGAAATGTCTCACTCTCTTTAAACTTTCCATTGAGATTAAATACTTCAAGATTAACTATTTGAGGTGGACTAAATGGAACCACCAACATTTTTGAATAATCATCATTGGTAATAATATTTGGGCGATTATACTTTTCAACCTCAAATAATTGATCATGGAAAAAACCAGATTCTTATTCAATCACAAATTGAGATGAATCAATGGAAGATGCAATTTGAGACTCTTTCAAATCATTTCTTGTTTTACCCATGGATAATTGATGAGAATAAGAATTGATATGTTCATGGGTAGAATTATTTTCCTCTTTATCTTCTATTTGATAATCTCTTTGTACCTGATTATATAATGTTGAATTCTCTCCAAGGCAATATGGAACATGCAATTGCATAACATTAGGATCAAAAATATCGAGGTACAAGGAATAATATGTAGAATAATTGAGGAGATGAAATGCATCTCTTGAAATGATAGGTATATACGTTTTGAAATATGGTTTTGTTCCCTCTCCTTGTATAAACTGATCAACCTATGTTGTATTCTCTCTTAAAGAATACGAGACAGTTTCTAAGAGACAATTTGGTTCATTATGTAAGGGAAAAATTGAGAGCAAATCACTAGAGATAGAAGGTTGATTAATAGTCTGCCTAATGATTTTGTCTCCCACTAATTGATCATGGATATGTTCAACCAAATTAGGGGAATATTTATCAACCTCATGATTATCAACTTCACACTCGGCCTCTTTTACTTTAGAAACTGTTATAAAATCTATGAGAGTGGGACAACTGTCATCTTTTAAAGTAAAGGTTCCTTCTTCGACAAGAGGAGACATTATTTGCAAATAATGAATAGATGTGACAATTGCATTATGTGGCTCATGATTTGCCAAAATGAAAGAAGTCGACAAAAATTGTGGTGCTTCAAAATCTTCAAGATCGACATGAAAATTTGAACCATCTTGAGATTGAGTGTTAGTGCTCAATTCAGATTGGTTAAAAATTAATTGATCTTGCTTGTCTGAGAGAGAAACGAGATATTCAAAACATTCATTAATAAGCGGAATTTCTTTCAAATGGAATCTAATACCAACATGAATTAACCGAATTGCAAAATCATTGAATGATTCACCATTTTATTTCCTTAAGCAACTTAATTCTTCACTTAATTCATCATAATCATAGTTGCTAAAATCTGATAAAAACTCAAATACAAACTCAAACAAAGAATGAATAGAATTAGCCTGAAAAGATTCAAACCAAACCTTAACCTGACCTCGGAAAGTGAGAGCGAACAATCTGCATATAACAATAGAATCGGTGATCTTATGTCTTAAACACTTATAAAAAAAGTTAGAAATATGGTCTACTGCATATGTGTTCCCTTCGCCATCAAAGGTGAGTTCTGAAAAGAGATCAGCTATCTTGTTGGAAATAACTGGTAGTGAGACATTAAAAGCATGTTCCGACACAGTGATTTGGGCAGAAGCCATTAAGAATTTGAATAAATTGACTCCAAATAGTTAGCCTGCCTTGTAGTGCATTATAAGATGATACATAAGAAGGATTTATAAATCTAGAATTATGAAAAGCCGAGGGGTGAAACATTTAATCATTAAATTTACTCAGCCCTCCTTCTAGCGTCATTTGTTAATGGGTGAAATTGACCGTCCATCAACTGGAAGAGCGAGTCTGGTCCGGGAAAGTTTGGTGCAGTGGGGAAACTCGATGTGGTATAAAACATCAATGGGAGACTTGGCACGTGATGGAAAATTTCAGTGCAGTGGAAAACTCGACACAACAATAGGGAATTCAGAAGGAAGAAGGAAGAAGGATGACTGTGAGAAGAAACAATTCGTCCAAAATGATAGTTTACAACGATCTCCAAAAGAATTTAAGAAATGGTTGGTAACAATGGAGGAGATGCAGCAAAATCAACACAACAGACGTACGTAAAGACTGGCGGCAAATAACTTTTATGCAGCGAAGGGCTCCAAAGCTTGCTCAAAAAACTACGGATGACGCAAAAACTATGAAAGTGAAGGAGAGGATTGAAGGGTGACCAATATTTATGCTTGAATGGATGCAAAATGAAATCATGGAAAAGAATAGTAAATGTTGGATCATGTTGTCATTGATGCCAATGGTTTGATTGATTGATGTCAAAGGATTGATTGATTGATTATATATGTAATGTAATATGTATTATCCTTGATGAGAAAGCATAGATGAAGATGGATCAATGAGTCATCATTGATATGATGAAGATGGATCAATGAGTTGTCATTGATACATGATAAATATGGATTGATGTGGTTTCATTGGTATATGATGCATTGTTGGAAAAATGTATAGATGAATCATTATTGTCTTATCATGATTGATAATGTGCACAAATGGATGAACTCCAAAGTGGTCCCCTTATGGTGA